>JADBJO010002862.1:57500-95000 GCA_016801955.1 Conus betulinus
TTCTCTCTATCCCCTTTCCAAAGGCCTCGTTTTCATTCAACGCCAACCTTGCGCCGAATATGAGAAGACAAAGTTTTTGCTCGTTCTTCGTTTTCTTTGTCCTGAATGTTGTTGTTTATCTCGCTTGGAGAAGACCTACGAGGTTCAAACGTGTCGTGTTTTGTCTTGTTATTAGTTTATCCTTATTTTTAAGCAGACTCACAAAGAGTTCTTCTGTCTGAAGGCATCTGAGTTGTTATGCCTTTTTAACGTTGATGAACACACCCTGTATCCCTGGTGTGTAATGTAAGTTCTGGAAGCTGCTTTAGCTGTCTATTCTGGACCCTCGTCGGTGAATTCCTCTTCAAAGTGACATCAATTATAACTCTAATTATCATGTCACTTATAGGGAAAGAGGGAAAGGGGGGGGGGGGGGGGGGGGGGGGAGGGTGTCTGTGGGGGAAAAAATCTCTGTGACTTGGGAAGCCTTTGAGAAAAAATGTCAGTGACCAGGGCCTCAGCAATTTTCAGATGCAGCTCAGTTGGTAATCGATAATCCTATGCAGAAAAAAAAAAAAAAACCTTGCTGGAACTGGGCACTCCAGTGTAGCTGAAGGAACTGCCATGTCCTTTGGTTTGTCATGGTGGCAGTTTGAGGCTGCTCTCAGATCTTCAGTGTGCAATTATATCATTGTCTATCTTGTTAAGCATGGCGAGGGGAAATGTCTTCCGTCGGTCCTGGAGAAATGTTCACTTCAGATCTTACATGATGCAGCCCTGTCTTCCTTCAGAGACTTAGTACATATCATAAAGTATGCTAAAAAGCATGTTCTGAGACTGAAGAGAGTGATCATATAGGATGCACAATAAAATGTCAAAGGTCCATTTACAGCAATCAGCAATCACGAGATTCATATCCAAATTCTTTGTCAGCCCTGCTTCCTGACTGACCCCATCTTGAAACGGAACAACAGTGTGCCTGCTAATATCAGTTGCCAGTTATTTCCCTTTAGTCAAAGCCATTCAGTCACATACCCACCTGGTGGAGCTACAAAGGTACAGTGCTACTTCAAGTGAATTCATCCATAGAGAGCACTGATCTTATCGAATGAACCAGTGCAGCGGCATTCTCAACTGCCCAACGAGACCACAGAAGCGGAACTTTGGAAAGTGTCCTTTTGGCAATGTCCCAAGTGGAATGTAGTGAAAAGAAATGTGATGCTGGGACAAGGCCTTCAAAAGTCAAACTTTATCACTCCAGCATGGGCAAGGACACAGGTCTGCATGACAAAATGAGGTGCTAGATGTAGGATGGCCTTGATTCAGTTAATCAACTGCTGGGTGTGTGGGGTCACACAATAGACAGCCATGCTGGAGTTGGGTGGACATATGTTGTTGACGTTGTTGTTGTTGTGTTGTTGTTGTTGTCGTACCCTGGCTTAAAGACTCCAGGGATCATCCAAATAGCCAAAGTATTGAACACTATGGTACAAATACATCAGCTGGGGATGAGAACATTACATGTGTGACCGTTTTTCCACCTCCTTGACCTTTCTGGAGTGATCTTCATGTTTCTTCTAAGGAACTTGAGGGTCTTGTAATATTGTCAGCGTACAATGCAAGCCATCACCAAAATACACAGAGTCTAGTTCAGTACCTTCCTCCATACAAGAGATCTCTTCACGTCTGTTCTCTCTTCCCTCCATTGCATGGTCAGTCAGACTCGACAAGCCGTCATCTGAGTCCGCTGAAGGCAAGGCTTTCAAGATACGTCAATGATTGGGCTATACTCGTCTGTGGGTTTCTTAAGCATAGGTTGATACAGCTTTGAAATGACGGCCAGCAGGAGGTAGAGTCAGGCGAATTCCAAAGCAGAATTTTTTTGCAGTCTCTGTTTCACTGTGGTGATGCTGTAATGTGACAGTGTCACTGGGCAATGCAAGCCATCACCAACATACATTTATCGACTCTAGTCCAGCACCTTTCTTCATGCAAACGAGCTTATTCCTATCCTTACATTCTATCGTACAGTCAGACTCTGCAAGCTCTCAGTCTTACTCGCTTTCATGCATACGCTGCAGATGTGCTCGCTCCAGTTTACACTGATGCCGATGGTATTACCCCAGTACCTCCCATTGCTAGAGACGATCTCTACAGCACGCCCATGCAGATCTATTGATCATGATGCTCATTGTCTTCATGCTGCAGGTCTCTGGCGGTGTGATACACTTCCTTGGCTGGAGAACCATTTCCCGTTTCCTCTCTAACAACATCTACCTCAGGTATCAGGCTAGTGGGTACAACCGTCCCAGTACAGTGATGGAATATAAAAAAACACACAATGTGAACCACATCCACCACTGGGACGCCAAGACATGAACAGTTTCAGTTTCAACTTGCACCGAATATGAGAAGATAAGCGACTGCTTGTTCTTCATTTTCATTGTCCTAAATGTTGCTTTATCTTGCCTGAAGAAGACTTAGGAGGTTGAAAGGCATCATGTTTTGTCTTGTATCTTCTTTAGCTTTGTTTTTGGTAAAGTCACAAAGAACTATTCTTGAAATTGATGGTTTCACTTTCCTTGGCAATGAACCTGAACAACATCAGGAGCTGCCCCTGGCAACCCTGGCCGGAGATTTCTAAGGGTGACCACTGCAGACTGGGTGGGTCTTAACAATAACCGAGTCTCTGTTCTCTTTCATGAAAGGTAGGAGGAAGGCAGCTGGAGATGTGACACTTGGTACTTTCTCACACCACTCCATGTTAGTTGTGGGTGAATGCGCCATTTTTTTTTTTTGTCCATGTTTTCCAAGTGTTTCCTTTTTTTTTTCTCTGGTTTTCTGAGAAATATTATTTGGTGAGTCAATGAAGGAGAAAGCCCCTTTAAAATCATATGTTATTTTAGATGTCCTGAGGATAAATAGATACAAATGTGCTTGATTAACCAATATGTCATTCTGGCCCATAGGAGTAATTAGGCGATTGCATTTTATGATCAATATCTATAAAAACATGCTCTTGACATGTGCCTGAGAAAGGGAAATAAAGCAAGCAGATCTATCCTTTCCACATTGATGAAATGACATGTGTTATATTAAACACGCCTTAGATTAGGTGTGAGGTGACATTCCACTGGATCTCATTCTGAGAACTAACTGGGCGAGAGAAGAGAGGGGAGTGGGGGGAGGGGTGGGGGGGTGGGTGGGTGGGTGGGTGGGAGGTGGGGAATAGATATATAAAGAAAAAAAAAGAGAGGAGGGAAATGCGGTCGATCTGTACTGGAGCTCACTACCGATTCTCCCTAGTTTCTCTGAGAGTCAAAAATTAATAATTGCCCATCCAGCAAGCTGAGAGACCATTTCCCACTTGTTATCCAGAAGGGTTAATTGCCCGAGACAGTCAAAAGTATTATGAGCCCTGCCAAAGAAATGATAAAAACAGATGCTTTTGTAAGTCTGCTACAGCTAATTTTAGAGAAATTTAGAACAAAACAGCTGTGTCTTGGCTGTATGGTGACATTACAATGTACTGTAGGCAACCAGATTGTCAGTCATTAAACTGGGTGCAAGGGAATTAGGATGGCCGCGTAAAGCTGTCAATGTTCATTTTCAACTGCTAGTTCCAGATGATGGTTTGATATCCTGGCACTGATATCTACAAAAACATGTTTGAAGGTGAGTGAGCGTTGAATGTTACAGCCCTAGAAGGGGTTCTTTGGAGAATGAAAGTGCACAAAATAATGCTTTCAAAAATGTTTTCGACAGAGATACAAAGGAATATACACTTTTAAAAAGCTTTTTTTTCATGACTTAAGATCACACTTAAAGCTGCATATGTTATGCATTTGCTGTCATATTATTAAATGATATTTTGGCACAGTCTTGATTAAGACTGCCAATTGCTGGGTTTACCATGCTTCATAATGTTGATTTTTGCTGTTGCTGTTATTGTTTCATTACTGTTTTAGGAGGTACGTATTGAATGCTGTTTCTGACTAGCTCCCATCACTGACATTAGTTTGAAAAAAAAAAAGTGTTCACAATGTTTGTTGATTTGATTTTTATTACAGCTTTTTGCCTAAACAATTCCAAAGATTCACTGCCCTGTCAGTAAAAAAAAACCCAAAACAAATAAAACAATACGACAAAACAAAAACAAAAAACCCCAGAAGAATAAAACAATTTGTTATATGAATGGGACGTGCAATGACTAAAAGACCTATGGCAGCATATACAGTTCCTTACAACTGCTACTTCATCATTATGGTAAGATTCAGGCACTTTTTTTTTTTTTTTCAGAAAAAAAAATGTTTAACTTTGAAGGAGAGAAAACTGGGGATCGGGGTGGGGGATAAACACCTGGTCGGTTTGCCCAGTGTAACTCCGAAGTGCTCTCTAAACCTACAGACAGACAAACAGACCGACACAATATGAAATACTCACGAATATCTCCACGTAGCGTTGCGAGGTACAACAATGTCCACAGGCTCCTTGACTTTGCCAGTGCCCCACTCCGGAGGGTTGTAAGGAGAAGGCTCAGGAGCCTTGAAGAACGGCAGCGAGGTCATTTTGTCTGCGAGCTGTCCTCCTGGGGGATGCTTGACGGACAGAAAACTCAGCCGCGAAACGGGGGATTGAGACCGTGAGGGTTGAATCTCCGGCGCCGCTCGCTTCTCGCTCCTAGCAAGTTCACCAAGTCCGCGCGTTGCTAGGGCGCTTGTCTCCGGAAGTGCTTTGTTTGGGGGTCATTGATACGAGCATTATTCCCCTTTGATTATGTCTTCCCAGTCTTGGCGGTGTTGACTGTGTGTGTGTGTGTGTGTGTGTGTGAACATTAGTATTTTAGAAGCGAAACATTTCTTTCGTGCCTCCCTCCCTACCATATGTAACCCCGGGGTGTTTTGTTAAACAGTAAAGTTCATCGACTGAAATCTGCTGGCTGGTAGAAAATCCACTTTTAGTAATCGAGTTGCACCTTATCGGAATCAACTTGCACCAAATGTTAAACGTGCCCCAAATTTAAATGCTTTAAAAAATCTTATAGACAAAGGAAACATGTTAATAGATGTATTATTTGACTACGATGTCTAAATATCTTGAGTATGCTTATGACCTTGATGTGAACTTATTTTTTCATTGAATGATGGGGCAAATAATAAGCCGTGAGGCTTAATGAAGCTGTTAAGATTTTGTCCCTATTTTGAACCTGAACCAGCGTTCACTTGGCATTTTCCTGTCGCTTTCTGATTTTGACGAAGATTTGTACGGTTGTACAGGAGGTCTGACATAAACACTTAAGAATAGCTTCCATGAAAATTGTGTTAAGAGATGTTTTCATCTTGGGTAATTTATGAGCACCAGAAAGAGATATTTGTAATCTGAAGTAAATTATGTCAGGGATAAGGCGTTGGCATTGGGGGGGGGGGGGGGGGGGGGGGAGGGAATGAACCCCCCCCCCCCCCCCCAACACCTTATCCCTCAAACACTTAAGGAATAGACCATGATGAGAGACGACAGCCTTGATATTGATATGGCTTCTCGTGATCAGCTGGGCGAAAAAAAAACGAAATGAACATCTAATTGTATGGGCCACCATACTAAAAAAAAAAAAAGAAAGAAATTCCATGGACATAATTCCGCCTACTATTTATCATAATGTATGGTTACAGCTTTTTGACATATATGTATGTGTGCAAATTAAAAACATTGTTTTCTTACTTTTTTCTTTTTGTTCTTTATTAAGGACCTGCCAAACTTTCATCTTAAGGTTTGTTTGGAAACATTGAAAAAAACAACCTTCTTTTGTTAACTTTTTTTTTTTTCATTTTCTAAAGTTTGAGTGTTTTTGCAAAAAGCAATGTTAATGATTTAATACAGAAATTGAGTACATGGTTAGTTTCACTCACACACACACACACACACACACACACACACACACACAGTCACACAAAACAAAACACAGTAGTTGTTTACAGATTTTCTGGTCCCTAATCTTGAACACAATAGCAGCAGTTTCCCTGATCTAGGAATAGAACACTTGTTTCTGGTTTGTTATTGCTTCATTTGCTCATTTGTTTTGAAAGTGCAGATATGTCAATCATAGTCACCACATAGACCATCAAAGTGTGTGTTAAAATGGAAAGGATGTCCCCTAGAATAAGACTGATCATTTAATGAAAACAGAGTCCTACACAGTGGCTAAGTAGCAATGCAATTTTTGGCTTTGGTGATTGCTCTTCGATGATTTGATGAAACTTGCTTGCTTTGGGGTATGGCAGTTGGGGTTCTGCAGGAGAAATCTGGATCTGGCAGTCAGAGTGAATGGTGTGTGGGGCTAGTGGCACAGGTGTTGGAGACAAGGGGGGGGTGTGGGAATGGGTAGGGAGGGAGGAAGACACTAAAAGATGATGAAAGCAAAACATAAAACAAACGACAGGTTTTAGCTGCAAGTATATTAAAGTGGTCATGGAAACATTTAAATGTTGTAGTGAGATGACCTCTTAATCTGAAATATTCTAGCTTTGGCAGACAAAATCTTTGGGGTCCACCTTCCTAAAACAAAAAAAAGGATAAAAGAAAAAACAAAATTGTGTGGCTATTCTTTAAACACCATCAGTGAGAATCGTTTCTTGAATTTAGAGGGGACATCTTGTGTCTTCACCATGGAAAAGATCAGCACATAAGGACTTCTCGGTTTTCACTGATGGGTGGGGGTGGGGGGGGGGGGGGGGGGGGGGGGGGGGGGGGGTGAGTGATAGGAGATGTCCTCAATATCTCAGTTTTCACAGCTGGAAAGATCCAAGACATGGGACGATCCTTGGATCCTTGATTTTCACTGCTGAAAAGACCAGTATATGAGGGCTGGGGGGAGGTGGTCATTAATTTTCACTGCTGAAAAGATCAGAATGTGGGGCTGCAAAAATAATCACTTTTGAGAAAAAAATAAAATTGAGGTAAAGGGGCTTGACTGCTAAAAAGATCTAAGTAAGGGGGTTCCTCAGTTTTCTCTGCTGAGGAGATCAAGATGTAGGGGCTATTCAATTTTCACTTCTGAAAAGATCAAAATTGGGGGGGGGGGGTAGGCTACTCACTCTTTTTACTTCTGAAAAGATCAAAATATGGGAAGCTCTTCAATTTTCATCTCGGAAAAAGACCATGATGTAGCGGTTCCTCAATTTTCACAGCTTTAGGCATAAAGCAATGTGGGCTGCTTAGTTTTTACTGCTGAAAACATAAGTGGTGCTTACCTTCTTTCAGGAAGGTCTCCTCCTCATGCAAGTTTGATACCTCTTTAAGCTAAAATGATCAATACTATAAACTTCACAACAAAGTTCTTTTGTCACAACCCAAAGCTTCCGAGTCTGGGACTCTATGAAAAGGGCTTTGAAATGGCAATCCTAGGGTTTCTCTTGCTTTGGCTTTGAAACTGCTGATGATGTGCTTATGATACACAAACAGAAATGAAATACTGATTGGGGGTGGAGGTGGGTGGGAGTGAGGTCCTTAACTAGTGATGATTTTTATCTGGGAATGTTCTGATTTTATAGTCGATAGATGAGGATAGGCAAATTTTTTTATGTTTGTACTACTGTTCAGTACAATGTACACACTATTTACTCATATTTTAACATGCACTTTTCAGAGAGAGAGAGAGAGAGAGAGAATATGGGGTGTGCAACGAAAAAAGATGAAGAAAATTTACCAACATTATCATTAGTGACAAGACGTAAAAAAAAAAAATGTTCCTCACATCAGGGGAAAAAACCCAGAAAAAACCCTCGGTTGCATGCCTTTATTTAAAAAGAACATATATTACAGTAACATTGTACCAGTCTATACACATCCGTACATAAAGAAATCACAGTTGTTATTTTACTCCATGAAACTAAGTCTGTGTGATATGTGTTGAACAATGAATCAAAACCAAAACCAATGATGTATGCACAAAACCAGCAAAGACAAATGGGGTGACAAAGGAAAATACACACACATAATCAAAACATGCATAAAATAACGAACACATTTCTCATATGCTGATCTATATAAGAAAATCTACGCTCCTTTAATACATCCAGGAACACACTTGCTGTGCCTCGAGGCAAAGTTCTTGTGAAATCTGATCTCCGATAAAAAAAAAACAAAAACCCATGCATATATTTCATGACATGCTTTCACCCACCACTGTCTTCAATAAATAACGGTCCAGTACAACTCGCTGTGCTTGCTCTCTCTCTCTCTCTCACACACACACATTCACACTGTCATTATTCAATAAATAACCATGAGTAAGCATGTTCATGTATAATATACCCTTCAAAAATGCCAGTTACAATGTGTGATTGTAACGAAGTGGGTTTCCTTTTTCTTTTCTTTTTGACAAAAAGATGCAATACAGTCCTTGATGTTTAGCAAACTCTCAGAACAGAAACAGGTTTGGTAACCCTATTTGGCAATGCGCACTGACGTAAAAAAAAAAAAAAAAAAAAAGTCATCTCTACACACTTATTAAGCGATACTTTGGAAAGTATGGGTGCATCCTGGTCAGGTTTAAGATCCTACTTTTCTTTTCTGCTTCTTGTAAGGGTCCCCTTCAAACAATAGTGTAAACAGATAACTGACAATTTTTTCCCCCTCGATGCCATTAACACCAGCTTCCCTGTTTGTAGTCACACCAAGGTTCAGTCTGTCCACCAGCCATTCACAGTAAGCCACCAACATCAGATCATCACAAGGTGAACAGTGGACTCTCTTTGAAGACAACCTGCACAAGACATCACCTGTTAATTCCCTCCCAGTTATGATAATTGCTGAACTCTGGAGGCCTCCATCTACCAAAACGACTAACTCAACATCAGCATCAAACATGGAGAGAAGAAAACACAAGTGGAGATCATCACGAGAACCCGGCATGAACCACAAAGATTTTTTTCTATGCTGATCATGTCAGTGAGGACGCCACGGAGTTCCATTTTGGTCTAATGCTCCTTGATGGCTGCATGCCCAGACATCACCTAAGGATGTGATCAATCCAGGGAGATACAAACACCTGCAGTGTGAACAGGAAATGAGCAGCACTCTAATGAGATGAATCCATAAACTGGAAGAAACCAGACCTTGTGCTCCTCTCTTTCAGCTGAGCGCACAACATACTCAAGCGGCTGACACACGAGCCTCCCCGCCGTACGCTTCGGAAGTACCAGTCGAACCCGATCCCAAACGCAGCGTGTGTCACAGTAAACGTACGTCTCAAACGGCCTTCGGCATCAAGTTCAACCCGACTGTTCGAGATACGTCGTGATCTATTCGAAACGGACAGCTAGTATCCTCCACCAATCAACGCTCAGCATTGAGCCGACACCCTTGGCACATGGAAACAATGGCGTCTCTTCCAGCAAGGTGGTCAAACTGTCCGATTCAGAGACCAAACAATTAATTGAATTGTACCAAGGCCATGATGTGCTTTGGAATGTCAATTCAAAAAATTATAAGAATCTGAATATTCGAGAAAAAGCTTTGTATTCAATTGTACAGTCGTTTGAAGCGGCAAGTGGGATCACAATGACCTTCACCTCACATCCGTTTTAAAACTATCGTGAAGCACTCCGTCCGTTCGACACTGACTGGTCAGACCGCACAGGTTCAAAACGTTTCGTCTCAACCGTACGGGCGGGGAGGCTCGTGTGTCAGCCGCTTCAGCCTTGGGAATGCATCAGCTGGAGTCCCAGAATTCCTACAAATCAATGAGACTTGACCTACAGCTCTCCTTTCTACTACACCATGGCAGCTAGTATATTCGACACAAATCATTTCCTGAATGGACAGAAAGAAGCCATCCATCTTAAGTTCCAAATGTAAATACACAATTCCCCCCACCCCCCCCCCCCCCGCCCTGTGCATTTTGTCAGCTATCATTTTCTAAGTCCTTGCTGTTTTTCCCCTTGATTCACTCACACTTTGAACTTCAACACCTTGCATACTTTCAAACCGTCTAAAGTCAAACCCAGTGCTGACCATAAATAACAACACAGATTCCGTTTGGTTCCGCAATTCCAAACAGTTCACAAATGGCTGCCGTGTCTTCAAACAGATCCACTTGAGAGTCATGTGAAATGGAGAACTTTGAGAGATTTTTCACACACAGCTGTGCCCCATTGCTTGCCTGTAAAACTGGCACTAGTGGCAGTGAAATGATTACAGAGGTTTAACTGCTGTGGTGTAATCACTAGCAGTTGGAGGTTCTGACAGTGCATTGCTCTCCAGATCTAGGAGTCCAGGGTTCAATTCCCATTTCAGACAACAAGCTGAAGGAGATTTTCTTTTGGGTAGAAAGGGTGGGGGTGGGTGGGAGTGGGGGCGGTAGATTCCAAACCTCTTCCACCTCATGTGAATGCATACATTGAAAAACACACACACACACACACTTCATGTACATGCAATTCCTTTCAGTCCTTCGAGTGCTGGTGATGTGGATGACATAAATGGAAAAACACACAAACAAACCAACCTACAAAAACCTGCAGTGCCATGTCATGATTAGACATCACATCCTTAACCCATGATGCCAGTGCCTTAATGGAGGGATTAAAAGTACTTGCATATCAAAATTGTGCGTCGTCGTCTTTGTTGTGCACAGCCACAAATGACACTCGGAATGCGTTGCTATGGAAACAGAGGGTTCAGCCACATTGATCTGAAGGTGGGTCACACCTTTCATGTGAAATAAGGTGGGTCACACAGAAGGTGGAACATTCCCTCCCCCTCTAAAAAAACATGAAGTAAAACAAAAATGGGAAGTTTTTTTTTTTTTTCCCCTGTCCCAACCTCTGCGCCACCTCAGAGGCAGTGCACCCATGCCGCTCATTCCGACACCCTGTCCACAGCCACAGCCTGGTCAGCCCTGCTGCAGCAGCCCGGCACCGGAGGTCCACAGGGAGGGGTCAAGTCGTCAAGAGGCCACCCACCGGAGGAGACACCGCACTGCTGCTGAGTCACTTCGGTGGTGTTCAGTGGCGCCTGTTCTGATCTAACATATGCAGGACACCACCTACTAAGCCCCCTACTGACGACAATAATTGCTTAGTTGCGGAGCCGGCGTGAGTGAGCTCTCCCTCCGGAGGGCGCCACCACTCCCGTCCATCGACAGCCCCATGGGCTCATCTATACCAGTGACCCCAACGGAAATCAAACCATGGCCACAGACGTGAAGAGGACATCGAAATTGAGGACACCATGACAGCTGAGCATGAAGGGCCACAGAATTTGAGACTTTTTTTTTTATGCTGATCAATGAGAATGAGGATGATGATGATTGGATGATGCTACGGATTTCCATTTTGGTCTGAGACTACATAACAGGGTTGCACTCTACGCTTCCTTTCATAATATATCCCGGTGTCAACCAGGCCCGAGAGATACAGGCATCTGCAGTGTTGGTCAGGAAATTTGAGCAACACTCTCAGAAACGCATCCATTAAGTGGGATGAAACTTGACTGTGTGGTCCCAGTCTTCCCAACTGAGTCCGCAGCAACTCAACTCAGGGTAGGAGCTGGTCAGGGCAGAAAGACCCCACATGACTCTGAAGGGATTTGAACCCACAACCTCCCAGCCGGAAGTCCGCGACGCTAACCACTTTGCCACAGCGACTGGGGAGAAGTTTTAGTTTAAAAAAAAAAAAAATTTTTTTTAACCTGTAGCCCAGCTGACTACAAAGAGTTTCTTCATGGTTGTCATTACTTGGGGGGAAAGGGTTGTGTCTAATTAACAACTATTTACATGTAAAACAAATTCATAACATGATGATTAATCTGTTGATTGATCTCCTGATAAAACTAGGCCATGGTAAGGCCATCAGGCATTCCACTTGATTCCCCCCCCCCCCCCCCCCACTATCTATCTGACTGAAACAATGGTAAAGAATTAATGAGAAACACTTCAGTGACACATTAAAAAACACACACACACACACACACAAAAACACTCAGGGCAAAAATACACATCAGAATTCATAGCTGACATCCACTGTGGACAGTGTGAACAATTTCACCACCTAGCTGCCAGATCACAACAAAAAACGCAGCATGTTAAAAAAAAAAAAAAAAGTGTGCGAAGATTTGCTACAGCAGAGACTGGAGAAAAGGCCAAAAAGACTGAAAGATGGCAGACAAAAACAGAACAAGAGGTGATGTCAAAAGAGAGTGACTCAAAGATTAGATCACAAAGCACTGGGTTTTCAGGGGAATAAAATCCATGAGCACAGTTCCAACACTTGGGGCCACATAGTACGAACAGAGGGACTTGGAAGAGGGCTCAGGATGAGCCCAGTTGTCCCTGCAGATGAACAGGCATACCCTTTCCCTCCACACGGGAAATGCAACCTCGCGGATTACCCATAGGTGGGGAGTGAGAAATGTTTGTAATACTGAAATATTTGTGACACAGGGGTTCACGGGCCGCTTAATCAAGCCCCCAGGTGGGGTTCAGGTACAATGCCATGCCTTGGTGGGGGGGGGGGAGCCTGGAGCCTGGAGGACTTTGCCCCCCCCCCCCCCCCCCCAAGTCACTGATGAGAAGTTGACATTTAAGGACAGTTTACTGCATTCTCCTTTGATACAAACCCTGAATTTATACTTCTCAGTACTATATAGTTAAAGCTATTTCAGACCAAAAAAAAAAAAAACACAGTGACAGCAAATGATGACCTTGAAAAAAAAAAAACCCCCAAAACTACAATGCCAAAACTGAAATCTGTATAATACGGAACTACTCCCACTCACGGATTACCCCAATGGACAGAAAGGAAGCTCGTGACAGGCTGAAGAAAAGGACCCAAAACTTGAAGCCCTGATTGTCCCAGACGAATCCGAGATACTGAAGACTCTTCAGGTGAACAGTCCCAAGCCTCCCCCCCCCCCCAACCTCCCTCTCCCCAAAAAACACACACACACACACAACCCAAAACCTAATTGTGTGGACTGCTGGATTGCTGGGTATTTTTTTTTTTTTTTTTTTAATTTACAGGTTTTCACCTGGACGGATCATTCTGGACACAACATTACTTAACACAAAAAAAAAAAAAAAAAAAAAACTAATGGACCTCATCTCAATGGTAATTTCCCCAATATCTGGAACAGTAACAAAGTTAAATTCCAGACATACGATTTTACGCTTGTATAATAGAGTTGGTGAATCATGCAGTCTTGCACTTGTCAACATATGTGACAATAAGCAAGAATCCCAGTATGTTAAACTGCATAGCTCAATTCAGAGCACAAGTAAAACATTTAGTCAACGTCTGTGTTGGGTGCATTTTTTCCTTTCCTGTTGGGTACGTGTCCGATGTAATGTGGAAAAACTGGAAACTTTGAATGTTTCTTTATTTCCACAGTAATGCTGCAAAACTGGAAAACTTGGCATGTTTATTTTTTTACTTTAAAAAAAAAAAAAAAAGCTTCATGACACTTTCGACAGAATGAAGAAAAAAAAAGCGCCCCAATTTCCACAGTACTTTGTCCTTTATTGACACCCACAAAAGCTTTGTTGGCCAGAATTTTGTTGAGGAATTCAAACACAATTAATCTATTCCTGAAACACCAGCTGGTTACTGTAATACCAAGCAGCAGAAAGGAAACATTTCTGATTATATATCGCCACTACATTTACCATGATCCAAATATAGTAATGTTCTCTGGTAAGATGACACGCTTAGCATACTATTCCAAACGCAGCAACAGTTCAACAGCGTTTCCATTGAAGACACTATAGGGTAGTAGTGCTCTTGCTCTTTCACTGTGATGAAACCACAAAGGCAACACTTTCTCATGGAATTCTTTAACGAGTTTTCAAGCTGACAAGGGACTCGAGAAGTAAACACATGACAGTGATATGTTAAATGGATGAGACATCGATTGTCAGTAAGACAGCAGATGCATATGGCAACTCGTATGGCAGTCGTAATAATGTATGGCAATAATCTCAATAAATCTCACACATATGCCAAGCCCTATTTACTATATTTCATATGCAAACTAACAAAGTCAGTTTTAAACATGCCATGTTACATTCTTTACAGTCCATTCGACCAAGAAAGGCCACAAACAACATGGGCATGTCATGTGTTTCAGGAACAGAAATGTATGGATGTACCCATACACAATGCACCTTGCACAGTGTGTATAATATATATCCATCAACTGGCAAAACACACACACACACACACACACATGTGAACTATGCATACACTTTTAAAGGTGTACCTTTAAACACATGTTTGTGTCCCACTTTTCCTAGTTCTGAATGACAAAACACAATATCCCATGCTTCTAAAATCCTAAACTCCAAAATTCTGAAACAGCACGCTTTTCAACAACGTAGGCCACAATCTCATTCTTCTTCATTATCTGCCCGCCTTCATCAAGCTGATGATTCTGGCATAAAAACTTGCACAAATATCTGGGGGTAACACAAACAAACAAAAACATGTTCTCATGGGTAAGACAGAATACTGAAGTGTTCATCATCATTAAGCAATTGCCCACAGAGTGTTCAGCAGCAGTCTGTTTTCTTGCTGGCAGCCCAGGATAATGCACAAAAGACTTGCCTGATCATAGTTTTGTTTATACATCACACACACACACAATGCCAATTACGAATGACTAACAATGCAAAACCTGCCACAAAAACAACACCTTTCAAAAATCGAATATAAAATCTGAAACATCACCACAAACTAAAAATTGAGGACTTTGTGGTTAGTTTGTGATTGGGAACACCGGTTATGTCTGCTTCATCCTGAAAATCACCCCAAAAGAAGATTCCTTACAGAGCCATGTTTATTTCTATACGTGCAGTAGAGCACAAGAGTAGGGACTGTTTATCTTAGACTAGAGCCGGTTCAGCACAAAAAGAGATGCAGCACCAGGTCTGAACACTCTACAAGCCATGGCACATAAACAATACTGTGTCTTCATCAAATGACTGTTGACTTCATGCCACAGAATCTCTCAATAACTACTTCCAGCAGTTCTGACACTAATGGCTTACTAAAGGGAAGAGTCTTTGATGAAAAGTCGGACCTATTTTCCTTCCACTTCAGGCATCATAAATCAACCTTTTTCTTCCACCAGACACTTTCTCAAACTACATTCCCACTTTTGAAAATGTCAAGTCGACATTTTTACAGAAGCTGCTTTCGTGATCTCACCGAGCTGTTTGAAAAACGCAGGCGACATGATCAGCGCCCACTTTCGTTTGAACATGCCCATAACAGCACTGAAAGATTTACATCTGTTGAGCAGTTATGTTGCTGATCAGCACTCATAGAAGGAGGATTACTGATACCAAATACTGGCTGGCAAGCGCACTATCATTTCAGTCCATGATGGCGATGGGATGGAGCTCACACAAAGACTCTGAATGTTAATCTCTTGAGCGGCTTTAAGTGGACAAGGACTGCGAATGTTTTAATGTGCATCCTCTGAAATTACACTCCTACCATCAGATCACACGCTTCAGCTCACCATGTTACACCTTCATCTGTGGCAGGGTGACAGGTCTGACACATACACCTAGTCAGTAGAGCCAACAGTGAAACGATGGCCTTCTCTTCTGCAAAGGATAGAATATGATTTGACAGGCACGTTAAGTTTGTTTGCTCATTTCTAGTGCCTGAGCTCACATGCAGAACTCCAGTTTCACAGTCTTGCCCATTCACCCCATCTCTGTGGACCAGCCACCAGATGAGAGCAGCAGTGTGGCTGTGACCATGAGTTGGAAAAAGATGGCTCTGTTTATCGCTCAGACTAGGATTAACTGCATGGCTGTGAACACTTAAAACTGATGATTTCTTTTCGTCACTTTGACTTATAACGGAGGTTCCAGTCTGCATGAAGAGGCTTGATCCCATGTAGTATAGCTTTTTTTTTTTTTCTTTTCTTTTTTTTTTTTTTTCATCTTGGCTGTCCATTCTTCTGCATCCTCTCAGCAGCATCATTCCCATGCCAGTTATTCAAGCTTGCCCGTCATAGCCAGACCAAAACAGACCAAAGTTCTTTCGATAAAACTTGAAACTCTGGTCTTGTGAGTGAACATTGCTAAAAAAAAAAAAAAAAAAAAGAAGAAAAAAAATCGGAAAAAATTGCACAGTTACATCCTGCTCCATCCTTCTTAGAAGACAGGTCATATTGTGCTACTGAATTTTTTAAATAAATGACGCACACACACACACACACAAAAGAAAAATCTAGAAACGAAATGCTGGTGTCCATGTACAGACATCATACTCAAAAGGCAGTATGTGCAGAGTGCTTAACTTAAAACTGGTACTGGTGTACTTTTCAACACAAATAGCGTATTTCATACAAAGAGTGATATACCAAATGTCAACATTCTGTAAAAAAGTGGAGATGAGAGGGTGGGGAGTGGGATACAGTGTGGCGTTCGTCTCATTTTCACCTGCCATGACGTTTCGGAGTCTTCTTCCGGGTTGTAATCACCTCATCTTGCATGAATGACTGAAAAAAAAAAAAAAAAAAAGGTTCTTTCGAACATAAATTACTCTTAAATCTAATCCAGCAGCCTCTCTTGCTCTTTCTTTATTTCTCTTTTCTTCTTGGTTTCATGTTTCAGGACATATACTGTCGAAGAAACGGACACAGCCTGACACAATTTTGCACACAGAAGTTAGCAAAAACTGTTGCACTTTGGTCAGAGCCCCTGCCTTAGTCACTATAAATGCACTTGCTGCTCAAGAACTTTGTTTCTAGACTTTTTTTTTTTTTTTAATAATTTATTTCAGTTTGCCATATATTTGCCAAACATGTGTACAAAATACTATGAAATCATATGGGTAAAATTGGTCTGTATGCGATTGTAAACCTTAACTTGAAATTAAAATCCGTCCAAAAATCTTTACAATGGTGGGCTGCCGAGTTCTAGCTGAGGGACAAGCAAGCAGCGGATCTATAAATGAGTAATAAAATCAAACCGAAAGCATTCTTTCTCCAATATGTTCAATGAAATGTGGTTACAACAAACATTATTTTTTCACAAGTTTCTTTGTGAGCAGAAGAAGATAAATTACATACTGACAGTAACAGCCCATCAAGTACAGTAATACGAGTGGTATCATCAATAGTTTGCAGAATAAAATATAAATTAAAAAAAAAAAAATGATAAAGACTTGTTGGGGGTCCAGTCTTATTTGTCGTTGATTTTAATGCATTGCCATAGCCTAGCAATTGTCTTGAAGATTGACATTAAGCTGAAACAATTCTTTTTATCTTGGGACTTGGATATCTCTGTTTCTTTTCTAGTTGTGACATGTTTTAGACATTTATCAACAATAAAGTCTTCTCAAGTTCTAAAAAAAAAATATAATAAATAGAATTAAAACAAAAATTATTCCACAGGTAGATAAACAACAAAAACCAATGAATTTAAAAATAAATCAGTTAATTCTTTTTTTTTTTTTTTTTTTTTTTTTTTTTAGCTCAGTTAAAACTGCAACAGGAACACCGACAAAAGTAACATAACACAAAAGAAAACAAAACATTGGTCGGAATCTTTGAAAAAGAAAGTGGTAGAACTTGCTTACACACATGCGTGCGCGCGCGCGCGCACACACACACACACACACACAGAGAAAAACATATATTTATCTATTTGTGGATTACTGATAATCTCTTGAGTCTTATGAAGTCTACTGTAGCTGATTCATGAATTATCCCACATTGGACCAAGGGAAGGATAAGTCTGGGTGAAGCAGGATGATCATGCCACAGCTGATATTTTCAGTGCCGATATGTCTGGTAAACTCAGCTAGAAAGGTACCTTTACTGTACATCACATTTACGACAAACTAAGGTTCGACAGAAAGCAGGCTTACACAAGTCTGCATTAAGTTTGTCACCTGTGTGAAAAAAAAATTAAACAAAGAAAGAATGGGATGTGTGGAAGAAATGTTTTCAGCAGTTTTCCACAGTGTGCATGGGATGGGTAAAAGAAAGGTGGAGGAGCCAGGGACAATAGGACAAGAGCAAGACAATGTGGACATATTGAAGAAATCTATGTCCGATGTTTCACACACACTGATAGTGAACGAATCATCTGTCAGCTTAATTCTTCAGTCAAGTGACTCGTGTCCTTTCTTGTACTTGCTGGTGAATGGTAAAGACGAATCTGTGCTGTCAATTTTGCGGGCAACTAGAATGAGCAGGTTCCTGACTGAGACAGGGACTATTACTCACACAGTGGGTTAACTATACAGTCTCCTGTATGCACTGTGTAAACACTGTAGCTAAATCTCAGTTCTTTACAACCACTCCAAAACCAAGAATGAGAGACACTTGTACGCTGCCTGAGACTTTCAATAATTCAGGTCAGACACAGCAGTCACCACTTGGAAAAACAACATTTTTAATCGAATAACTCTTACTGATCAATCAAGAAATGAGAGAGAAACTGGAGGCACATTTGCTTATTAAAAAAAGAAAGGACAAATGATTAGGTACTGAGATGCTGGGTAAAAAAATCTGTGTCACCAGTTTTCCTCCTCAAAGAAGTTGCGTTTCCATTTCTGTCCCATTATCACCCAAGATGAGAGACAGGTAGACTCGAAGAACTGTCGCAGGCCTGCATATTATGGCCTACTGTTATCTTCCTCATCATCAGCTAACTGGAGCAGCTGGGGTCATGAGCAATTATCATCAGTCTTTGACCACTTGGGCAATATACGTCGGCGGGCATTGGTAAACCAATAATTGATTTGGTTGATGGTCAGTCCGGGTCCCCTTCATCAGAGACGTTTTCTCCTCATCGTTGGGGTAAGGGTTGTCCTTGTGTGCCTTCAGCCACTCCAACATCCGTGACACCGCCTGAGACAAAACCAGATAGGTGTCAGAAACCCCCTGGACGTTTTCAGCCCTGTTTGCAGTATCTGAAAAATCATAAGCATCCCTCAGACTGTCTGTAAGATGTTTAAACTCTGTCCACACTGATTCAGAAAATTATATTCAACTCCGTTCACACTGTTCAAGAAATATGACTATAGTATAACCAACCACCAGATGACCTTTACTCAGATTGCCTTTTGTCGTGACAACCATCTGACAGTGTATGTACAAAGGCGGGCCTTATGTTGTGACTGTCAGCATGAGGGTGAATTTGGTGGTTATATACATGTTCCACACAAATACAATCATTGTGCTCAACACGTGAAGGTTTCATAGATCAATAAATCACTTGGTAAAATGTTTGCAGTTATCCAGCCTGGCAAGACAACTATATTCACACGTTGGTTAGCTGTGATGGGTGATCATGAGTTATATGTTCCAAAGAAAGAGAGGTCGGACTGTCCACAGTTCAGTACTGACTCACCCACGAGGCCACCTAATGGCAAGCATTTTCTTTGCCATCCGAGTGGAAAAATATGTTTGGCTAATAACAATCAACTTTGCTTGCCAAAGGCGACACATGAAAATTATCATAAAACTTTTTGTTGCTGTTCATAGCTTCTAGTTCTACATCCTCCTTAATTGCTGCATCATCCATGGAAGATGACTGCCAGAGGAAATTAAGAATAATGCTTATTTCACATTCATTTGTTATCAATGTCAGGGGGGGGGGGGGGGGGGGGGGGGGGGGGGAGTAGAGGGATGTGGGTAGGGACGAAGAGGTGGGGAGAAGAAAGGGAAGCAGAGGAGTATTGTGTTTTTGCTTTTTCTTCGTCCTTTTCCCATGTTAAACACTGTGCAATGTCAAATTACATCACAGTTCCTGATTGTGTGGCTTGACTCTTCTGTTTGGCTGGTAAAATTTTGGGGGGGGGTTGACATCTAAAATTCTGATCTTACCGTAAAATGTCTGTCATGCCAGTGGAAGAAATTTTAGCACATAAAAAGAAAACTTCACTTGCTAAAGCTCATCAGCGCTACATCATCTTTGGAAGACGATGACCTGAGGAAAATAAACTGAAGTGCCTGTTTTCTGTTCACTGCTATGATGGGACGGAGTACAGGGATGGGAGGGGGAGTTGGGGGGGATTGGGGAATTCGAGGAAAGGAGGGGGGAAAGGAAGTCGGACAGAATGGGATTGTGTCTGTTTTTACTTTTCCATTTTCAAGTTAAATGCTGTGCAATATACAGAACTTTACAAATCATTTTTGTTTTCTGATTGTGTAGCTAGTATTTTGTTCGGCTATGAAAAATTTTTAGAGCTGGCAACCAGTAATATTCTGGTCTGGCCAGTAAAAGGTTTGAGATGCCAGTCAATAGCTAGAAATAAAAAAAAAAGAAAAATCTTGATTTCACTGCATCGGGGCTGAAATGCCATACAAAACACGCCCAAAATGTATGCATATAAAAACTCTGTTCATCAACAATAGTAGTCACACTAATCAAAGTCTGTTCATCAACGATAGTAGTAACACTAATCAAAGCCAACATTTAACTCTTTTTGTGCCTGGTAAAACTGCATTTTTTTGTTGTCTCATTTTCCAGACCATGTAATTTTCAAGGGGTGAAGTCTGAAAGAGGTTTAAGTCAGAAACACAACTGGCAATTTTTTTTTGTTTCTGAACGGTTAGTTGTACAAATTTGGAGTGCTGGTTCTACACTACCAAAGCATCTGCAAAATTGAATAGATGATAGATCCGATCTGTTAATCCTACAACAAACAAAGCAAAATCAGGACCATGTCTCCTCACACTGGCACCTCAAGCATCATTCACTCAACCACTGAATAAGATGTACTGAGATCCGAATTCACCAACCAACATCTTCAGTCAACAGCTAATTTTTCCACCATTGCTACTTTCACATTCTGCTTCTCTCATCTGATGGAACACATTCAGTTACTATTCTCACATAAACAGTTGCTCCTAAACAACAGTAACTGTCATATTTTGTTATTCCCACCCCCCACCCCTCCCCCCCTCTTTTTTTTTTTTTTTCCAACAAACCCACATGACATGAGCCCAGACCTGCCCACCCCCTAAGAGACCAATGAGTAAGAATTGAAGCTCAGTGAGGCAGAAATGTGTCATTTCAGAGACCTAAGAGTAATCAAACACGACACTTAACCTTTTTTCAAACAAACACGATGCGATGAAATTGTTCGCACAATTTTTGTGAACTTTACTTTTCTTCAAAAACAAGCTTTTCTTTTAAGTGTCACAAGAATCTTTACAAATAATGAAAATGTAGAATACACTGGAAACACATATGCGATGACACCTTTGTTCTTGCCAGTCATCACATTGGCATTATCACAAACCAAGGACAGGCAGTTCTGCCATGGCACACCAAGGCTTGATAGCGTGCCAGAAACAACCTCAAAAATGTCTCCCCTGTTGCTGACTCTGTGCATGTGGGGTTGGCTATCAGCTCAGTGGCGATTGTGTCATTTTTTAAGTATCGCACCACCCAGGAAAGAATTTGTCCCCACCCCCCCCCTCCCCCCCCCCCTTCCTGACTTCCATCAGTCCCCAACACAAATGGTCTATTCTGCAGTCCCCAATGGCAAGTGTCCTCACAATGTGTGTTGTCTTTGTTCGACCGCTCTTGAACTGTTTGACGATCTCCGAATCTGAGAATGTTTCTTTAAAAAGCTGGGATGCATGGTCGGCTGCGTTAAGAGCGACGCTGTGCTCGACAAAAAATCCGGCCACCAATGCTGCTTCAGCCCGAATTACCCTTTTCCTCATTTCATCCTCTTTTGAGGTGTCTACAGTCTGAAAAAAAAAACTGTGTGATGCTGAAAGAATTCTGCACGTTAGAGGAACCGATGTGCTTGCGCGACTAAAGGTGACGCTTCACATCCACCATCCCGCCATAGGAAATTGTGAAGTCCAATTCACAAGTGGTACACCATGCACAATTTACACCTTTAGCCGAAGGTTGTACGCAGGGGAACTTTTCGGAGTATTCTTTTCGGGACTTTTGACCAAGTTTTTTTCTTTTTCGCTCTTGTCCAGAATTTTCTGCTCCACGTTTCGACATTTTCATAGCTACAACTTCAAAAGGACGCCAACTTCGCTGAATGGTAAAGATGGTGAAACGAACTGCGCATGACCGTAATGATTCTTGAAGATTATATGCACGGCGTCGTGTGTGTCTGTACATAGCCAATTTTTTCTCCTTTTTTCTCTTTTTTTTTGTTGTAAACTTTCAATGCATAATTTTTTGGCTAAACATGAGTTCTCGGTTCTGCCATCTCTTTGAGCACACACCCACATCATGAGGGCCTCATGGCGTCGGCTACAACCTTTCCATGTGGAATTCCAACAAAGTCTCACTCTCACATATCTTGAACTTATAATAACTTTTTTTTTTTAATATCTTACTTGACCCGATGCAAACATGATGAGTATTGACACCTTATTTTCAGCATAGTTCTCATGTTGAACTCGCTTGCAACTCTCTGGTGTTGTGTCTACGGTCATCTGGGCTGTAAACCACATGACTTAGATATTAGTTTGCGGGCAAGAACTTACCTCTTTTGGCAAGCTGGGGTGTTTCTTGGACTCAGACTTTGGCGTGCCGATGTAAGTCGTACCTTCCCTACCCACAATGCCTCCTGCCTCATTCAATGTCTGCAGCATCACAGGGCCCATTATGTCCCCTTCATTTGTGTAACATATACACACATGCACGAGTTAGTGTATTCACTTGCTCTCTTCTTTCAACTCACACACATGCTAGCTGCTAGTTACAGCATGATCTCCCTTTGATTCTCTTTCGCCCCCACCTCTCTCTCTCTCGTGCACACTGTTAGATGTAGTATGTTTTCTCTTTCAGTCAATTCCCCTTAAACAAAGCGTGATCTTCTCTTCACTTTGACAAGTGTGCACACCCACACCCACATTGACTATCAGACAAAGCATGCAAAACCAAAAAGTTGTATTGTGTTTGCTGAAGAATGCACGAGTGTGTGTGTGTGTGTGTGTGTGTGTGTGTGTGTGTGTGTGTGTGTGTGCATGCACGTGCATGTGTGTGAGTGTGCGTGTAAGTGTGTATGTGTTTAAGTGTGTTGTGTGTATGCATTTGTTTTTTTTTTTACTATGCAGCAGCAGCTAAAATTCTTACTAAATCTTTAAAGTGAGAAAAATGTTATTTTCTTTTTATTACATTCTTTTACAACGTTAAAATCAAACACGAAAAAGTAAGTGAATATCCTGATCACATCAAGAGAAATGGCTGTTTAAAGACACAGGTGTTGTAAATGATCCAGACAGTGAAATATGGCCCATTTTCAGCCACTCCAAAATCACATTTTCCTTTTTCTTCACAAATCCAGTCTTAACTCTCTTGACAGCGCGCGCACCTGCTAGCGCCTGACCGGAAATCACACAGCCAAAAGGCTGAGCGCCTGCCAGCGCCCGGTAAAACACATGGCAACAATAGGCGCCGCCATGTTTCTCATAGAAAAGGAAGTCTCGCGTGAACGTGACTTCCTTCTTCTTGTAGCAATTTACTTCCGTTTGCAAAAAAACACGAGTTGATAGGTGCTGTGGTTCTTGAGTTATGAATTTTAAAAGTTTTTCACCATGGCTAACCTTGATTTCTGCCGTTCTATAATGAGATTTAGTGATGAAGATACTGTGATTTGTAGGATTTACGGCATAAGACTTAGTGAAAGTGCTGGGTGATGAAGCTTAGAGTGACCTTGAGATTTCGACTGGGATGAGATTCGAGATATGATGAACAACTATTCAGAAGAAAGTTCTGAAGAAGAGGATTTTTTTTTTCCCCCCGAGTAAATGGCTCATGTTACATTCTTCAAACTTATGATATAGCATATATATATATTCGTAGGAATTAAAAAAAAATTTTTCATTTTCATTATTCCTTTCCTGTCTTTTAAATTAATTTCTAAATTGGGAAGCCATGTTCAAATTACGGAGTTACCTATCTTGCATCCATAATTTCTGTGTGAGAGTCAGACAGTCAGACACCTGCAGACACCACCCATTCCATCCGTAACACTGAGGGCACTACAATTTCAGAATGATGCCACTGAAGAGTGTCAGTTTCTGCAGTTTGACTCTCCTATACATGTATTTCTGTACTGCTTTTTGTTCTCACTGATCTGAATTTTTTATCATGATAAAAACAGCCTTCAAACTTCAGAAAAATGCCATTCTGTCAGGTTTTTTTTTTTTTTTTTACAAGTTTGTGTTTTCATGCTAGCATGCATGTTTGTGCAGCCATAGGAGTTTCAGTGTGTTCTTGTGAGTATGTGTTTATGTTCTCACCTATGGACAGATGCATGAAAAATACTGGCATGTAAATAATGTAGACCGAGCACCTCCTTGCATTTCATTCAATGAGACAAAACAGAAGATTTCAACGACAACTTTCCCTTTTCTATGTAGCTTCAGTAAACTTCACCTCTCCCGAACTCTAACCCACCCTTACAATACATACCAAAGCCACCATGAACTTCGTGCGACCCCCACAGGGGTCATGATATGGAAAGGAGGCTGCGCCATCATGATGTCTCCATGCTGTCTGTGTAGATCAGAGGCGGGTGGGAACCGTTTACCATACCACTCCCTGGTCCCTGATGACAGATATTAACTATAATCAGGTTTCTCTGCCTGCAAGCACTGACCATTGACAAACTGTAGCACATTTCTGACTTAGGTGCCAAGCTCCATCATCATGGGAAATTTGTCAGTACAAATAATTGTTTGTTTATCTTCTTAGCTGCATTTGAAAAAACAACAACAAACAAAAAATAAACACATGTTTCTTTCTGTTTTTTATTTCTTTTAAACATGAGTTTTATGAACAAACAACCCCCCCCCAAAAAAAAAACAAACAAAAACAAAAAAAAAACAAAACAAGCAAACAAACAAAAACAATCATCCTCATTACTAAAAAGAATAATGTTACATACTAGTTGATTCACTTCTTATAAACTTTTAAGTGGCAGACTTGTAACACCATAACAGATGATCCTGAGATTCGTCACAAAGCATGACAACACCAATGCACGTCATCGAGTTTGTCGTATTTCGAAATTCAGCTAACAGGCACTGATTTTTGATGGCTGGACACATTACATACAACAATGCGACAAAAACCGTTCATTCTGTAACCCGTCCGATTTACTTTTAAAAGAACTGGTGTGGAGGTGGGTTTACCCTTTACCCCTAGCAACTGGATGTATAGATACTCTTTCAGACAAAACTGGCTGGAGCCCTTGTGACTGTAAGTCTGTTGCTTTAAAGTCCAATGTTAGTCGTTAGAAATGAACTCCAAGTCCAACTTACCATTTGCGTCTGATCAAATATATCGCAGAAATTGTCAATAGCTTGCATGGAGGATGACATCATCGCTTTCCTTTCGTCTTGTTCTTGTCTAGCACTGATTTTCTCTGTCAAAAAAATAAAACAGTTACAATCAAATGCCGGATGTAACGTCTCTACTGATAATCATTACAATACATTCAAGTGTGTACATCTTAGTGGAAACTTCACTTTTCAATTAGAAACAGAATTACAAACTGTAATACAACCGTAACAATGCGTGTCAGAAGGGGGAATACCCACACATGCAACAATGCCAAGTAACTGTTCAAACTCATTCATCATCTCTTCTCTGAAGTATACCTTATGAGGCTACCAAAGAAAAAACACAGAAGCCAGTGAAATGAGTGCAATCAAATCACAGCAGTATTGAATTCTAAAGACCACCACCCACTGACTGACGACCGAGTCAAGCAAAAACTCTCTTATATCATGACAATGCCCTGAACAGAATTTCTTCAGTTCAGAGTTGCCCTGAACAAAACTTTCAGCAGACTTCAAATTAGGTCAAACAGATCCTGGATCATCCGTCTGTTCTGGATCTCCTTCATGATTGGTACCAAAATTTACTGGCTTTGAACTTGGGTCGTATACTACCAAGTTTTTGGATTGAGACAAGTTCTTTATTTTTTCACCAAAAAAAGGAGAAAAGTTCAAGGCTCCACTGAAGAACATAGACAAAAAGAATTACAAGAAAAAACATGACACATTTCGACCTCTTAGGTCTACTTCAGGCAAGACACACAACATTTTTGATCTTCATTTTCACCAAATCTTGCCTACAGAAGAACAAACCAAATCATGCAGGCGAAGACTTAACCAAAGTGACTGAGACATTGAGATAAAAATTCCATGGAATGAAAGGATGACCATGGTGTACAGTAAAAGCGCACTTCACACAGAGAGGAAGTTTTCCCTTACCAATCAGACTTGCATGAGCCAAGCGCAGGCTGTCCATCAGGACGCTCTCTGCAGCAAAGTTGCTTTGGTAGTCGCCCGCAGGGGGGTTCCTCTGCACAAAGTTCTGCAGCAGCTTCTCAAAGTTGCGTGGCAGCATGCACAGCAAGGGCTGGTAGTGAAAGCCCGGGTCGTCAAAGTTCATGCCAGCGATGACCAGGTCTCGCAGCAAGGGGAACAGAGGGTGGGAGCGGTATGCCGAGTTCCCTTCATCCAGAATGAGGTTCTGGATGAACTTCTGCTTGGATGAGAAGGCTCTGGACGCAGGGCCGAGGTGAGCGCTACTACTGCTACTGGTGGAGTTGATGTCGGAACAGGTTGTGGGCAGAGACTGCTTTGCATCGGGATAGGCCATGGCTTCAGAAGTATGAGGAAGGGGGAACTTCTGGTTCTGTGCAGCCAGCTGCGAGAGATGCTGGGGTGGAGTTGGGTGGGACGATGCAGGAAGGTGAGATTGCACATGACGGGATGATGATGGCTCTTGGGACTGGACTGGACGATAAGATACCGGTGGCTGAGCATGTACCCCAGGAACAGAAAAAGTCTGCGGTGACTGGGTGGGGTAGGACGATGCTGTATGCTGGGACTGTACAAAACAAGAGGAGGGGGACTGTGCCTGCGTGGACCGGGAACAGGACTGTGAGTATGGTAACGACTGAGATGACGCCAGCTGCCGGTGTTGGGCAGGGAGTCTAGAGTGACCTGGATTCATCTGTGCGGGATGGGATGCTCGGCCCAATGCTTGGTGAGAGGAGGCTTCTTGTTCCGCCCATGGAGGACAGGATCTCCTCTCAGGCGGCATCACTGTGTCATAGTGATGTGACACGGATACTCCTTCACTGTTGCTGAGATATCCATTGGTTACAGGCTGCTGATAACCTCCTGGGATGCCATTGTGCAGTCTGTGGTCATGTGGCATCCTGGCTCTATGCCGACAGGCTGAAACAGGTGTGTGATATGGCAGATGGCTGGAATCCTACAGGGGATGGAGGAGGGAGCATTCTGTCTAAAACACCTGCACCAGCCATGCTTGGATGAGTCTTCAACATGTCTGAGTTCATGTCCCGTTTACAACTCATGTTCAGATCCTGAGAATTCATACATGAGTTCATGTCCTGCCCATTGTTCTTCATGACATTTTGTACACTAGAGTTTGGCTGATGGTTCATGGCTGCATAGAGATTCAAATCGGACTGTGTGGTGGATTCCAGCGGGTCTGACTGCACAGAACTAGTACCCTGAGGCAGACTGTGAGATGGTACCCCTGGCATATGGCTTGGCTGCAGGCTGTCTCCATTCAGTCCATCTCCGCTGCCTTGATGAGTTACTGACGCCCCTGAGATTGCATTATGTTGAGGAAGCCGATGGTCATGCTCGGGTATCTTGCCACAGGCACTGGAGACAAACCCTTGTTGCTGCAGAGCAGCACGCATATGATTGACAGGTAGATTGTTTGGAGGATTGGAATTAGTATGTGGAATGTAGGAACTATTACTGACAAAAGGCGAATTTGGGCCATTCATTGGCATATTCATATTGTGTGAACTATTGTGCTTGGGAACATGAGCTCCTTGTCTTCCTTCGAGGCCAGTCTGCACTTGCTGGTTGTAATAGCTGTCAGCCTGCCGACCGCTTTGCAAAGACCCATTCGCCTTGGGCAACACACCAAAGTCTGTATTGCACCGCGCTTACCAGTCACATTTTCCTGCGTTGACTGTCTCTCACGGCTTGCCCACTCTGGGCACACGGGGCAAATTTACTGGATGTCATGCCATCTGGTTGACGCACACCTGACACCGGATGTACACCTGCTGAGGATATGGCGGGTAATTCAGTCCTGTATTATCCGATACAGGAGGGTCTCTCGCAGCACTGTGTGCGGACATAGCATAGGGAGCAACTCTTGCCTGTGAAGCTTGATGACAGCTGATCACTGAACCTCTATCACTACCTGCTGCCGAAGCACAGTCTGTTGGAAGCTGGTCACGGGAGTGACACGCGTAACTCTCTAAGTCATTCGCACTTGGGGGAGCACTGGTCCCTGCATGCACAGACCCTGGGTGAGAGGAACCTTTGAAAGACAATGTTTCAGCCTGGCCTGCAACTTTACTCTGAACACACTGGGATTTGGAGGCACTGGTGCCAAGGACAGCGCCAGTTGCAGAAGAGGGAAGAGACATGGTTGATGCATGCCCAGTCTGTCCGTTGTCTCTGTGGGTGCTGGACAGGGGAACCATGGTGTAGTTCAGGTCACCGTTGGGACAGGTCTGGGATGGGAGAGATGGACAGGCCGCCTTTCCCATCTCTCTGCCCTGCTGAAGGTGGTGTGTCTGTCTGGATTGGACACCTCTGGAAACCTCCATCTCACCTGAGGAAACTGATTTGCACTAGCGGCAGGTGAGGGTTGCTTGCAAGGCTTTGTGATACATGGGGCCTTTGCTGGCTTGCTGACCGTAGTACTGTGAAGTCATCACCCCTGGGTGATGCGGCATGTCCACAGGTTGCACAGTCTCAGGGTACTGCTGACGATGGGGGTGACAGTGAGGGTAATATGGGTGCTGCTGTGGCTCTGACACTGCTCTCTGTCCATGATCTGTCACTCCTGGTTGGGTGTAACCCACAGACTGGTGAGACGCAGAAGGCAGGGAGTGAGAGAGGCAAGCAGCAGAAGAGTAACCTCTGGTCCCACCATTCTGATACAACAATGGATGCTGAGGCAAACTCCCACCACCACTACCACCACTTCCACAGGACGCAGTCTCTGTCTGCTCAGTTGCTGCTGTTGATGTGTGTCTGGGCGAGATACAGCCAGCTCTGGGCTGAGCGTGGTGAAATGACATGCTAGCACCCGCAGCCATCCCGGATTCTTGCGCCGCAGGATCACCCTGGGCAGGAGTGAGGGGAGTCAGGGGGCAACCTAAACTCCTGTCCTGGGAAACATGGTGACTGCACCGTCTGCCGCGAACCAGACACTTGAGGATGAGGGTGTTTCTGCTGTGGCTGTGGCTTCTGCTGCTGCTCCTGTTGCTGTTGAAGCTGAACAGGACTGTTTTGTTCAGACAGAGACAGGTGCATCCTCTTTCTAACAGGACTGTTGGAAGTGCTGGACAAAGCTGTTGTTGCCTCAGCAACTGAGGCGGCCACCCCAGAACCTGTCTGAGGTGCAGTCTGCCACTCACTACGGCCGACGAACCCACCGCTGCTGCCATTGGGAGGGGGTGGACAGGTTGGAGGAGACTGCGCTGACGTTGCTGCCATGCTGATTACCAGCATTCCCCATCACCTCTGAGGTCGCCAGGCTGCGTGCTCCATCGTCCTGCTCCATGAGGAACTCAACAAAATCCAGGTCCACCCTGGTCCCCTGACTTCATGCCCATGTCCTCGTACAGCTCGTCCAGCAGCTTGTTGGGCAGTCGCTCAGCTGGCTCCTTGCTGACTGCCCCTGTGGGGGAAGACGGGGAGGAGGGGGGAGAGAGCAGGCCCAGGTCCTCCTCCTCTGTGAGGGTCTGGAAGTTCCGTTTAGGGGAGCGGCGGCCATCTCTGTATTCCACCAGCTGCGAAACAGAATGTGACATGGCCGATTTAAGTTTATGACAATCACATGGCATAGTATGTGCGCTCTTGAATTCACAAATGCACAAAGCCAGACATAAATGCATGCATCAATGATCAAAGCAGCAACGACTGTTCCTTGCAAAATTCTACAGACCAAAGATCTACTTTCATACATGCATGGCACCCTACTTTTAAGGCATGACAAAAACAATAAACAAAACAAACAAACAAACAAACAGAAAAACAAACAAACAAAAAAAGCAAACAAACAAACAAAAACACACAGCGATGCAGGGATACTGAAAATACAGTAAGTATGGATTGTTCTTTCAATAGTTTCATGCTATGCGTGCACACTGAAACTGGGATCGCCAAGACAACTGGGTACCAGGGGTCACAGAACTGCTAACACTTTAGCAGTTACTTTGTGACATCGATATGAATAGCTATAGACGTTGATTCCATTGATAAACGAGAGACTTACTTCACAGGAATGTGTTCTGCCTTTCCCTTCATTACGTACCCCAGTCCCTTTCCTGTGCTCAGTACATATGATACACTGGACATTGATCTTTGGCCAGGTGCAAATGTTTATGTTATGACATTGTGGACACGCACTGTTCGTCCAAAACATTAGCTGTTCCACTTTCACTCAGCATTACACAGAAGTGGTTTCTGGCCTACCAAATGCAATTTTAAAGTTATTTCCCTTGCACCTATCTTTTTCCGTGAATGAAATAGACTACAGAAGTTTAAACAGCTGATCTTGACTCCGAAGAAAAAAAACAGGGGGGAATCTATTTGCCAGCATTCACATGTTGGATTATGAGATCTTTTGCTTGTTTCTCTATTTGTTTTTTTTTGTTGTTGTTTTATTTTCTGTACACATTATGCCCCCGTTTTTGTTTGATGTTTATTCTTTATTCAATAAGTTTAACCATGAACTCTAAATCGTTGATAGCAATCTACTTTACTTTCAGTCTTTGCAGAGATTTGGCTTTTTATTTCTTTCGTTTTTTGTTTTTTCAGCTTTCACATGAGGAAATGAGATAACGAACAGTATCCTCATAAGACAGAACTGTGTACACAGGCCTTATGAGCCTTTTGTTTGGTTCAAATATGTTTGTTTTTCCAATAATTTGCACTTTTGATGGATTAATTTCATTAGCAATGAATCTGGTTGGAAAGGCTGCTCTTTTCCTGTCAATTTTGTATGCGCACCGCATGCAAATTCCATTGCAACAGAAAGGTTTGTGGACAAGAAGCTGGTTCGTATGCAGGTTCCCAAGTACAGATTTTTTGGTAATATTTCAATATCAATACATTAAGAGCGAACTGAAATCATTGATGAAAATATGATTTTAAAGCCAGTGTTTCAAGGGAACGTGTGTGCGGCCATTTTGATTTGGCTTGTAATGTCACTGGCGCTCACAGCTGAGTCTGTCTGTCAGCTGAGTTGTCACTTCCCCACCCTGAAAATCATTGTGCGTTCAATTCAAGGAGGCGCAAACTGGGTCAACATGTGCAGACTGTAGATTTTTTGGTAATACTTGCATGTTGGCCACTCTGATAGTAAACGGAAGCCATTCTGTGATAAAAGTATGTTTTTTTAAAACCTGTGCTTTAAACAGTAAGCCACTCTGGATCTGAAACAGCTGCTTTTCTCTTTTTTTCTTTATTTCTCTTTTTTTTTTAATTAAAAAAAACCCCCCAGAAAACCATGATCATTTCAGTTTATATTTATGGGAAATTTTTTTAATAAATTCTATGAAAATGCATTAAATCATAATCATCAATTCAGAAACACTAGCTTCACAGTGATCATACTCTGTGCAAAAAAAAGTTTTTCTTTTACTATTTATTTTATTTTTTTTTTTTTTACACTAAAGTATTTCTTGTGTGCAACTGCAGCTGTTCTCTGGCAGAGGTTTTATCACAAGACCTTCAAACAGAGAAAGACAGCTTGACAACGGAAAAGAGATCAGGCTGGGTTATGATAAACAGACTCCTTTGATTTCCAGCTTTGCATTACCTGATTATTCACAATTTGAACTGTTGTGCACCATGCAACACTGAACACAAAAAAAGCCAAGAAAAAACTCAATTCATGTTATTAGCAACTGAGCTATCGGCCTGGAATCATCTGAATACTGTGTCAAGCAGTGAATACTGTGTCAAGCAATACTGTGTCAAGCAGTGAATACTGTGTCAAGCAGTGAATACTGTGTCAGACAGTGAATACTGTGTCAAGCAAAGATGGGAGAAAAATGGTGATCACGTGCACTTAAAATTTTTTTCTTGACTTGATTAATCACAAAGTTTGTTGCCTAGATAATCGAATTCATTTGCTGTGGCACACACAATTTTATAAAACAGAGGTCATCTTTCCAGACTACTTTCTTCCATTCATTCTCACATCTCCATACACACAATGATAGGGCTAACACATATTCATACTAAGACACAGTTATGTATTTCAGTGAAATTTTCACTCTGACACATTCAAAAACACAAACGCATACGTACACTTGGAATCCAGAGCGAGAGAGAGAGGGGGGAAGGGTTGCTATGCAAAGATTAATTTTTGAAAACCCTGTCATCGCAACCTGTTTCAACAACTGTCAGCACAGTACTCTGCTTCAGTCGCTTCTTCTGTTTTGTTGAGATAGAGGTAGAGTTGCTCCATTTATCTGGGTTCCAAATCTCACACACAAGGTTGAGTTGTTTTCACAGGTGGTCGTCGATCAAGCTCTCGGGAAGTTTACTATTCTTTAGATCATCCCTTTAATTTCTCACAAGTGTTGCGGTTCTCTTCTCAATACCTTACAATCTGGAACCTAAACTAAACAAAATGGTTCCTGCTTTGCTTTTGAAGTTGAAACGATTGTGGAATGTTGACTTGTGTTCAAGCCTCTGATGTCATGCCGAGTGAAATACTTTTCTCTACTTTTGATACAATCCATTCATAAATCTAGCCTTTAAACTCCTGCATTTTTCCTATGTACAGATCTATATTTACCAAACAGTTATTTTTTTTTCACCAAGGTTTGGACATTTTCATGCACGTTTGTGTTGTTGAGTACACATTTGTAATGTTTCTAAGCTTTATGCCGTCTGGGCTTTGCGTCTCAAATCAAAAAACATTGTCTGAGCATACAGCCTCTTAGGATTTTTTGTTGCTGTAAGCTTGAGTAAATCCATCAAACAGTAAAAATTCTATATCAATTTATAACATCCAGAATGATAGTACACAAACAGTGTCACCTGTCAACAATCTCATCATGTCATGACTTCAAATATTCCACATGAGGTACATAAACTTTTTCATTTCAAAACACCCATCTCATGTGATCTGGTTGACACTGAGCAAAACATGCATCTATGTCACATGTATACTCACTTCTCACGTAAATTATCATTCCCATCTCCATGCACTACAGGCCAACAGGTGACACAGGTCACTCACTCTCTACACACAGAACACTCCCCAAACTGGTGCAGGGGGGTATTTTTTCTGGAATTAACCTACTCGGCCTAACGCCACATTTGCAGTTCTCTAACTTTGGATAGGCACGAAGTCATCCCTTTTGATGATTTCAGAAGTGGGGTCAGCACATCACTCACAGGTTCAACTGTGTGAAATAAATCCTGGTCACAGATGAGATTGGCAAACTGAAACCCGATCTGTTAAGCTATGGCTGAGCTCACAGTGTGACAATCATCGAACACACAGCACATGAACCATCCGCGGCAACATTGTTTCTCTCCTGTGAAACACTGCAGACCTGGGCTTCGTGCCGTGAAGAAAGAAAAGCCTCCTCATCCTCATTAGCAAACGGGGAGGGGAAAGCTATGATGCTATCTCAAATGACGCTGTTATGCCATATCAAGATGTATCCTTTTAAATTTCTGCATTGCTTTTTTTCCCTCTCAGGAGAGACTTACAGCTGAGAGGGTCATGAACCACACAATACCCTATTTCTCTGTAATCAAGTTATATGGTGAATAAGATCAAACTCTAAGCAAAACCGTCACACACCAGTTTTGGTTTGGCTTAATCTTAATACAATAGACCTCACAATATGCAGTCAGCATTTTGCTTGATGAAGTCAATTAAGATGCTTTTCGCTTTTCATTCACACCTGCAAAAAAAATCAGAAGAAAGGGGAACTGGGAGAGGAACAGAGAAAGGAAGAAGGGGACGGGAGGGGAAGGGAATTGAGGTTGGGGGAGAGGGTGTTAAGAGAAGAGAGAAGGGAATATAAGACAGAGATTACATTGTACTTTCTTGTACATTATTTTCAAAAACTGGACAGGTAATGAGGTATGTACTATATAGTATAACTATTCAAAAAAAGGCCTGAGAGAAACAGACACCTGCAGTGATGGTTGTGAAGACTGAGCAACACTGCTAGAATTGCGTCTAGTCAGTAGATGAAGCTCACACGGTTGGGCTTCATTCTTCCCCAATGAGCTTATAGCAAACTCAGCTCTGGTTAGGGGTCAGGTGGAGCTGAAAAATCCCATACCAAGAAATGGGTCTGACTGGAATCAACACACACTACCTCCCAGCCTGCGATCCATGACACTAGCTACTGTGCTACAGAGTCTGGTCACTACCGCAATCAGAATTATCGTTAAGACTTCAGCTAACTACAACATGTTTACAGGACAGATTTTTCATTCCCTTGTTCTAGACCAGAACCTCTCCATAACCATCACATATTTCACAGATGTAGCTGCAAAAATAAAGTCAGAAAAAAAAAAAATTTCATTTTTTCAAACCATATAAACACCAGCATCATCACTACAAACTGATTCAAACCATTCCCCTCATTCTGTCCCCTGGTCGTCAGACAGCACAATGCAATAACTCATCCAGCATGGAAAAAAAAAAAAACAACTGGCGGTAGAGATAGCGATGAACTGATCCCTAAAGATATACAGATAGGAAATACACATAAAAGGCGCCAAGCATGCCATTAAAAAGAAATTGATCTGATTTGTATTCATGGATGTAGATAGACACACCAAACAAGAATGAACGCAGACCTTGCCCTTTCATTAACACAAGCTCTGAATGTATCCAACATCCTAATGATCTATTGTAAATTCCCATCAGAAACAATCGTAAAATATCACGCTTATCAGGAGCAAAAATCATGCATTGCAAATGAAGAGTTAGAAGGCCCCTGAATATGTACACTGCTTGCTCAACCATGTCTGCCCGCTGTTCTGTCCAGTCATTGGCATAACAAGGGCTTTGCTTCTAACACACTTTCACATGAAGAGTCAATCGTGCTCTTTTGAAATACACCAGCAAAACTGTTTGGGAGAGAAAGAAAGAAAGAGTACAGATACAAATAAATGGATGAGACAGGAAGGTAGGAAACTGGCATGCACGTGAATGCACACAAGAATGATGTATACAATGCACATGAGGATGATGGACACAAGATCGATGCGAAGAAAAATAAAAGCTACTTTGGCTAGACCAGAAATAAATGCATTCAAACTGATAACTAGAATTATTATGGGGGTCTGGCTGTCCACTAGAGAAAGAATTCTTTCAACATGAGCGAATACAAAAAGATGAGGAGGGTGTGGGGGTGGGGGGGGTGGGGTGGGGTGGGGAGTAATGTTGCTTATAGACCAGCCAACCGCAAAGGGCGACATCAGGGCGGTCACCCGTTAAAATCAACTCGCAAGATGACAACACAGAGACAAGTCCAGACACTCAGAAAGTTTCAGCAATCAGTGTGATTCAATTGCCTGGTTGTAATATGCTCAAGAGACAACATGCATCAAATCATACAGTTCCAGAAAGAATTTTTTTTTGGTTGTTGTGTGTGTGTGTGTGTGTGTGTGTGTGTGTGTGTGTGTGTGTGTGTGTTCTTTTTTTTTTTTTTTTTATTTTTTTTTTTACATATAACACCAAGCAAAAGTTGAAAACATGCTAAAATCCTGCCAAGTGAAAAGTAACAAACAACCCATATGCCTAATCATGGCACTGTAATGAAAAGAAAGAAAGAAAAAAAAAAAAACCCTGCAGCTCTGAAGGAATAGTGTCACAGATACATGGAGTGAAAACATGAACAAGTTTTCCCTGTAGCAACAGCTCCAACAATCCTGCTTACTTCAAGAAATATCTCCATAAATATTGATGTTACTGCCGTTACTTGTAATCACATCCCAGCAACTTTTTCTTTTTCTTTTTTTTTTTGCTATCCCAACCTCCACGCCACCTCAGAGGCAGTGCACCCACGCCACTCATTCCGACACCCCGTCCACAGCCACAGCCCGGTCGGCCCTGCCACAACCCCGGCATTGGCAATCCACAGGGAGCAGTCAATGTCAAGTCGTCAAGAGGCACCCACCGGAGGAGACACTGCACTGCTGCCGAGTCACTTCGGTGGTGTTCAGTGGCACCTGTTCTGATCTAACATACACAGGACACCACCTACTAATCCCCTACTGACGACAATAATTGCTTAGTCGCGGAGCCGGCGCGAGTGAGCTCTCCCTCCGGAGGGTGCCATTACACCTGTCCAACGACAGCCTCCATGAACTCGCCGATACCGGTGACCCCGACTGAACCAAACCCGCACACGTGGAGAGGACATCGAAACTGAGGTCACCATGAGAGCAGGGCATGAAGGGCCACAGAATTTGAGACATTTTTTTTATGCTGATCGATGAGAGTGAGGATGATTAAGATGATGCTACGGATTTCCATTTCGGTCTGAGACTATATGACAGGGCTGTACTCTACACTTCCTTTCATAACATATCCTGGCGTCAACCAGGCCCGAGAGATACAGGCACCTGCAGTGTTGGTCAGGAATTTGAGCAACACTCTCAGAAACACATCCAATAAGTGGATAAAACTCGACTGAGTGGTCCCAGTCTTCCCACTGAGTCTGCAGCAACTCAACTCTGGGTAGGAGCCGGTCGGGGCAGAAAAACCCACATGACTTCTGATGGGATTCGAACCCATGACCTCCCAGCCGGGAGTCCGCGATGCTAACCACTTCACCACGGTGGCTGGTCACATCCCAGCAACTTCACATTATCAGCCTGAGATCTGCTGAATCATACAAAAATGGACTACCTTTCAGTTCTGAACACACGTCCTTTTTGTTCAACAAATACTGAACTTTACATTTTTGTGTGTGTAATATTTAGTACCTATAACAGCAGAAGCAAAACTAACCTGAACTGATCAAGGAGAAAACCTTTGGTACATTAAATATTTGTGTTGATTATGGAAAACACACCTACCAGTACCACTGTTTGCCTGTATTTGCTAAGGCTGGAAGAAAGTGCAAAGGGGTTCAAATGTTTGTGCATAATGTTTCTGGGGCTTTTTATGCCCTGAACAGAAAGTGTGAAGTCACATGGTCACTAAACCATTGACATCCTTACAGCTGATAACACTAGGCTGTCTAGGGCCAGCCAGCCATTCTGCTTGATTTATCCTCAGATGGGCAAAAAAACCAGCAAGCACAAAAATGCATTAAAAAAAAAAAAAAAAAAAAATGTGGGCAGACACTAAAACATTGGGCTGCTAAAGTCAATTTTGGACAGTGTGTAGACTCCTTTTCTAGTTGCCAGATTATGAATACAACCGCGGGCATGTTCCTAATTTGAACAGAGAAAAAAATTTTATAAAGGACTGTCTAAAATAAAGGTCTTCTGGAG
>JADBJO010002862.1:100000-102500 GCA_016801955.1 Conus betulinus
CACAATCTTCACATATTCATTATACAACCACTGAACCAGCGCATACACTGAACTATACATAGTACATGACACACAAAGCATAAATTTAAGCTGCTAAGAAAAATAGAGTATATGTAGTACTCACCACCCTTGAAAAATGGTTGTTGCCAAGAGAAAATAATGTGTCAAAGATAAAATCCCAAACAAATTAACCAAGGAATTGAAAGCATAAGAGCAGCAGAAGGCTGTTCCAACAACAAAAATTTCATTAAGAACTCGTGTGGGGTTATATTGTGCTTGCACATGTCTTTCCTATGCTTTTTACATAAGAGACAAAAGCAGAATAGCTGGTTTACAGATTATGCTAATTCTTGAGAACACACGCACTCACAAACACACACACACACATCTTTCTTTCATGGTCAATACTCAAATTTTTAATCTCTTAGGTCCATACTGATCGATCACATATATCGATCGATGTTTGCGAGATAAATGGGTCAATGGATTGACTAATTGAGCAAAAAACATCGATCGACTGCACGGAAGCCTGTCAGACTGTGATAATACGTTTGCGCACGACAAATTCACTCCAATACCATTGACGGAATTTTCCGGGAAAGAAAACGAGGCGGAGGCCAATAAATGTGGAGTTGAAGACCCGCAAAGGGGGCCCTAAAATTAAGGTTTGCCATTTAATCCTTTCATCCTAATGTGTATCTTTTACGGTATTCAAACCAAATGACAACAAAACCCACCTGAATTGTATTCTCATTCTATTTCATGATTACGATCTGAACTGTTTTGTTCTTGTGGCTGGGCTGAAGTTTGCGTTGATGGATGATCTCGATCTGATCAATCATCAGTTTTGAAATATGAACTGTAGTCCTTTATTGAAGCATCTGAACCAAGCACTCTACTACGGAATGCAACTTTAGTAATAAGAAACTTACCTCCGTGATTAATCTTTATTCCATGATAACGTGCTACTGAAAAAGTTCAAATGAATTTGCAATCTTCATGCCTCTTTCAGCTTACGTTTCCCGTTCAAAGATGGCGGTCAAACACGAGAATTTCCGAGTTTTGCCGAAGTTATCATCGGCCGTCTAAAAACCCCAACAAGAATCGTTTGGTAGCAGCACCCGCGCGACAAATGCACCCGGAAACAGCTGTATGCAAAGCAGCACGAAATACGTCATGTTTGTTTTTGGTCGATTTAAAAAAAAAAAAAAAAAGCATTTGCAGTTTGCATCTGATTGCTTGGCAATAACCGCTTCACTGAGGAGGGGGAAGGTAAGGGGAGGTGGAGGGTGGGGGAGAGGGGGAGGAATCCTTCAGATCATCTTCTGTTTTTAAAAATCACTGGAAGCAATGACAAAGCAGCTTTGGGAAGGGTGAGCAGAGTTTCATTTGAGCAGACGTGAAAGAAATGATTTGAGAGAGAGAGAGAGAGAGATAGAGAGATCCACAGCTCTTCATTTCAGGTCATACATGCGCGCGTGCACACACACACACACACACACACACACACACAGTCGATAAGAAAAGAAAGGTCGAATCTGCTTTCAAACTTGGGGGGGGGGGGGGGGGGGGGGGGGGGGGGGGGGGGGGGGGGAATAGTAATAGTATCTAAACTCTCTCTCTCTCTGTCTCCGTCTCTAACGAAGTGGTCAAATCTCCGGTGCCATGGCTGAAACACACACACACACACACAAAGTGATCGTGCACGGCGGGGGGAACTGGAAAGGAATGGATTCGGGGATAGGGTAGGAGAGAGGGTATATACTTCAGTGTCAGTCAAATCAAGAAAGCGAAAGTCAGTGGAGGAAGGGAGCTCAGGGGTGATGGTGGTAGAGGTTGTGGGACGGAAAGGTCACGTGACTCAGGCGCATTCGCTTGCTAACTGAAAACCGGCTTCGAAAGAAGTTGTTTGTTCGTCGAGACGACGAAGACCATCTGGTCATCCTGGGATCGGGGGGGGTGAGTGCGTAGATGGCTGGTCAGGCCGATCTGCGCCCGGAAAGACCTATTACAGTATGGATAGGGGATGGTGGCGGCAGTTGGAGATCTGTTGGCGCTGGTCTTCCTGATCATCCTGCGCTGATGATCCTTCGAAAGAAGTACACAGTCCTTGTATCGACAGTGTTGGTTGTCCTACTTGGTCTGTTTGATTATTGAAAGAATTCTAATCATTTTGTTGGTTTCGCATCTAAGTTCATTGCAGGTGGATGATGCAGATGAGGAGGTAGTAGATGTGACGGGTATTTTCAGATACACAGACATAAGTTTGGAGTGAGAAAAATGTATGTGCATGCTGACACAGAAATAAGTGAGAGAGAGAGAGAGAGAGAGAGAGAGAGAGAGAGAGAGAGAGAGAGAGAGAGAGAGAGAGAGAGAACCAATAACATGTATGTGTTTGCACCCTCTTTGTCTGAACATGGTACATTTTTGCTACCATACTACCTACGGTCGCCCCCCCCCCCCCCCCCCCCATTCCCCCTCTTTAAATGTCATTCGGACA
>JADBJO010002862.1:115000-117500 GCA_016801955.1 Conus betulinus
AAGTAAAATAAAATAAAAATAAAGTGCGACTCAGCCTGTTGGCCCCTGGAGCAAAATTTGGCAACAAGGGGTCGCATACGATATTCAAAAAGTTAAAAGCAATGGCCAGATTCAGGCCCAGGTAACCATAAAATATCTGGGGAAGTTAAAAAAAAAAATCAGTCAATATGCAGATCTCAAGACTGTCGTATCAATTTGATTTTAAATGAGACTGCATTGTGGGCATCTTGATGGCACCCGGCAGTGAGTTCCACAGCCGTACAGAAACTAGGATAAAATGAATGTAAGTGGCTGTCAATATTTGATGCAGGTATGGCATAAGATTGACCGCCACTCCTGGTGCTACTTTTATTCAATACTAGTTGTTCCATTGGGATATCAATTAGTTTAGCTCTGCCTTTGAAGAAGATATTAAGTTTGATAAAAGCTCTTCTCTCTTCTAAGGGTTTCCATTCTATTTCCTATATGTTCTTTCTAGTATTCCCCTTCTCTCTGATATGGTTCCCTGTTACGAACCGTGCTGCTCTCTTCTGAATCTTTTCGAGGTTATCAATGTCCTTTAGATGGTAAGGATCCCAGACTGAGCAACCATATTCCAGTACTGGTCTAACCAGTGTTTTGTAGCAGTCGTCTTTAACCTTTTTTGGGGCAGTCGTTGATATTCCTGTATAAGAAAGCTAAGATGTTATTTGCTTTCTTACATACTAAAATTGTAATGTTCTTTCCATTTGAGACGACTATCTATAATCACGCCTAAATATTTTGCAGCATTGGTTTCTTTAAGAATAGTATTGTGAATAGAATATTCTGATCTAGTTGGTGAGCGTTTATTACATATACGCAACACTTGGCACTTCTGGGATGAAATTCCATTTTCCAAGTTCTTTCCCACTCTTGTAAAGCGTTTAGATCTTCTTGTAGAATGCGTGTATCATTCTTGCTTCTGATTGTTCTATATACTAAGCTGTCATCTGCAAAAAGCCTTATAGTAGTTCCAGGAGAGAGATTTCTACTTATGTCATTTATATAAATTAAAAAAAAAAAAAAAAAAGGGGGGGGGGGGGGGGGGGGGGCCCCAGAACAGTTCCCTGTTGTACACCTGACAAGACTGGTTTACAATGGGATGACGACCCTTCCACAACAACTTTCTGCGCAATCCCAACGAGGATTCGAATGATCTAGACCATTTTAGCAAAGAACCGCCAATGCCGATGTGTTCTAATTTAAGCAGCAGGCCCTCATGGTCAACCTTATCAAAGGCTTTAGAAAAGTCTAAGAAAATCGCATCTATTTGCTGTCTGTTGTTATTAAGACAGTTATTAAAATCATTGAGAGTTGTTTATAAGTTGAGTCTCACAACTCCTTCGCTGTCTAAAACCATGCTGGGCGTTATTTAAGAAGTCATATTTGTCAAGATGGTCCATTATGCTACTATACATAATGTGTTCAAGTAGTTTTGCTGATATGGATGTAAGAGATACAGGTCTTTAGTTCTCTGCTTTTGTTTTGCCACCCTTTTTGAATAAAGGGACAATGCTAGCATCTCGCCACCCATCAGGTATTACTCCCTGGTCCAGTGAAGCTTGGTAAAGTAGTTGGTATACCTCAGTCAATTCATTGGCACATAATTTCAAGAACTTGCCAGGAATGCTATCAGGACCAGTAGCTTTGTTTTCATTGATGTTGGTCAGTAACTTAAATACTCCTGCTTTGCTTACTTTTGATATTTTGTATTTCAGGGAGTTTATCATCATCCTTTAGTCTAACGTTAATTAAAGGCTTGGGGTTTGAGAAAACCGAACAAAACTGATTGTTTAGTAAATTTGCTTTTCCTTCAGGGTCCTGTACCAGGTTATTCTGGTCGTTTCAGGTCTGGAATCCCAATGTTGCCCTGTCTCTTACTCCTTATGTAAGACCATGATTTCTTTTTGATGATCACCTTCTGAAAACATCGAATTAACATAATTGGGAGTGAGGAAGCCTACATTCTCTCTGACAACTTCTCTTGATATGTTTATTTCTAATCAGTAATCTTTCTGGATTAGGGTGTAGTTTCAATTCCTTAAAGAACCGATGTTTTCTTCTCTCAACAAACGTTTAGTTTTTGTATTTGTCCATGGCTGGTGGTTCTTGCTTTAAGTTATTTTAGTAGGTATGTTGTCATCAATAATAAAATTCCAAGTTAGTGTTTTATACACTTCCAAAGTCATTGACATTATCTTTAACACTATGATGAGAAAAAAAAAAAAAAAAAGACGACTGAAATCATGAGTATCCCTGCATAATTTTGGTAAGTCTGCTTGGTTCCAGAGTCTGATGGTACGTTTAGGGGGTTTTCTTCGAAAGGGTTGAAAGTTGCTCTCTAAGAGAATTATGTCATGATCACCCAGGCCTGCAATTAATTCCTGATTGTCTAAAGCGCCTTAAAATTGACAATTGGTAAAAAATAAATCCAGGAATGCATTGCCACGTGCTGGTATTTCAACTGACTGCACTAATC
>JADBJO010002862.1:120000-140000 GCA_016801955.1 Conus betulinus
AAGATGATACGCATACATTGCGTAAGCAAGTGATCATGTACTCACACGGCTGCACACTGAGAGAATGTCTACAGACTGGCATTAAAAAAACAGATTTTATAGAATCAAGACTGGCTGCGGTATACAAGGAAAGCTTTTATCATGGGTAAGTGATTTTTAAATGAAGGATCCCAATTCGTCAGTGTCAGTGGCATCCGTTTGTCAAAGGTAAGGGTGACAAGTGGTGTACCACAAAGTAGTGTCCTGGGCCCAACGCTGTTTATACACTTTATAAATGACATGCTTGGAGAGGTTGATTGTGATGTCAAAATTTTTGCAGATGACACCAAGGCTTACTCAGCAATCCGAAATACTGAAGGCAAAGATCATTTACAAATATATGTGTATACATAAACTGGTTGAATGGACAAAATGGCTGTTGCAATTTAATCGTGAGAAAGTAAAGTACTCTACCTTGGAAAAAAATCCACATTATGAAACATAATGAAAGAGAAGGGTTTAACAAGTGTACTGGAAAGTACAGCCACTAAAAAAGATCAGGGGGTCACCAAGGACCCAGAATTAAGCTTTGGTACACAAAGAACAAATATTGTGAGAAAAGGATATAAAATTTCTGGTCTTTTTTGAGAACTGTTACAAATAAGTCTCCTGAAATAATGGTTCCATTATAAATTCACAGCTTTAGTCCGGCCCATTCTTGAATACGGGAACTCGGTATGGTGCCCCTACTTAAAGAAACGCATTGATATGATTGAAGTCATTCGACGCAGATTTACCAAGTGTATAACTGGTACTGGAGATCTTGGTTACGAGGAGCGCATGGGCTCTATTTAAACTGCCCAGCCTAGAATTCAGGCGACTAAGAGGTCAATCTCATCGACGTATTTAAGATCATGCACATATATTATGATCCCTGCACTACCTCTTCCCTGTTCACCTAGGCTAACTATGATAAAGACTCGAGGGCACAACTCAAGCTTAACAAGACCAACTTCGTAACTAACCAGTTCCACAGATTTTTTTTTTACTAATCGTATTATTAATCTGTGGAACCACCTTTCCTCTGATACCATTAATGCATCATCAGTAAACACCTTCAAAAATCAAATTGACAAAACTTTTAAGGACTCTGTATTTTCCATTGATTTCAATCTTTATTGAGACGGTGATCAATGTAATATACACTATGCCTGATTAAACCATGGGACAGTTCACTACATAGTGATCCAAAAGTATATTAATGGACACTAACGCAAGGGCAAAAGGCTGTTAGCCTGTAGCCAAATATTTCTGTGATTCTGTGAAGTTTCACCATTCCATTTGTGTTTTTTTTTACAGATGCAAGAAATGGGTTCAGAACTGTAGGCGTGAAGATCTTGTGGGCACGCCAGCTGCGTACCTTCATGCAAACTGCGCTATTTGTTCTGAACATTTTGAAGCCAGTCAGTTCATGGACCACACCCGCAAAACCTGTCGACTGATTTGGAGTGCAGTACCAACGCTTTTCAATGTACCAAATCCGCCGCCAAGACTGGCCGTAAAACGACCACTTCCTACGCGATCGGAGCTGCCACCAGCTAAAAAAAAAGCACGGAGGCAAAAGGCAACATCAATGTGTGATGCAGGTAATTAACATTATCATTATACTGTCATCATAATACACCATTTGGAAAAAGTACGGTGGTGAATGCTGTCAATAATGATGATGCATAACTCGGCATCCTGTTGACTAACAGAATCCTTTAGCAGTAACAGTCCCTTACTTGTGTAAATGTGTAGTTATGCTTGCGCATCTGTGATTGAATGCAGGCATATATTTGTGTGCGCCTGTTTATCAGTTGTTTTAAAATTTTTTTTTTTTTTTTTATATATAGTTCTTACAGACAAAATATCCTATGTAAAGAATGCAAAACAATACTAAACGAAGGTAGGAGAAGAGAACTGCTCCACCTCCCCCCCTGCACTCTCTCTCTCTCTCTCTGAAATATATGGCAGAGTGTGTTGTAACTTAAAAACAAAAGAAATATGATGACCATAAAGTCAAAACACACACACACACACACACGCACGCACGCACGCACGCACGCACGCACACACACACACACACACACGGAGGTATATGAGCACCCTTCCATACACACAAAAATCTGTTCGCTTGTATACTTCGCAAGCAAGCTTTACTCAATTACGCTTTTACTATAGAAGCAAACACACACCTGTAAAGATCTAGAGCAAGAAAAATTACAGTTTACAGTTTACTCTCTCTCTCTCTCTCTCTCTCTCTCTCTCTCTCTCTCTCTCTCTCTCTCTCTCTGTGTTGAAATATGCACAAGCATGCACCACCACCACCACCTACACACCACACCCATAGGCACCACACTAATCTACACTATTTGTGTGCTTTGATGGTTTGTGGTTTATGCATGACATACTGCTAACTACATTTGCCTCTGATAGTTGTTTTTGTTTGTTTGTTTGTTTGTTTTTTGAATAAAATAATCAGAGTTTACAAGTGAGCTAAAAGAGGACAGTGCGCTGGGGACATCAACTGTAGTGTGTGTGTGTGTGTGTGTGTGTGTGTGTGTGTGCAGTGCAGTGGCATGTTTGTCAGTCATGCACATAATCCGTTTTGTAATTTCAACTTGACAAAAGGGAGGGAAAAAAAAAGAAATAATAATGATAATAATGATATAGATAATGATGATAATAATATTAATAATGATGATGATATTAGTAAAAACGATAACAATGACGATGATGATGAAGATAATGATGATAATGATCATAGTTAAAATGATGATGATGAAAAAAAAAGATGATGATGGTAGTAGTAGTTGTAGTACTAGAAGTAGTAGTAGTAGTAGTAGTAGTAGTTCTGCAAATGTCAGACAAACATTAATTAGTAATAGTATGTCTAATGTCTAGAATATCTAACAAATAATGCCAACTGTAGTACAGTGGCCACTTGTTGTAGTGTGTGTGTGTGTGTGTGTGTGTGTGTGTGTGTGTGTGTGTGTGTGTGTGTGTGTGTGTGTGTGTGTGTGTGTGTGTGTGTGTGTGTGTGTGTGTGTGTGTGTGTGTGTGTGTGAGTGAGTGTGTGTGTGTGTGTGTGTGTGTGTATGTGTGTGTGTGTGTGTGTGTGTGTGTGTGTGTGTATGTATGTGTGTGTGTGTGTGTGTGTGTGTGTGTGTGTGTGTGTGTGTGTGTGTGTGTGTGTGTGTGTGAAGGGATGGGGTGGGATGGGGTGGGCTTGAGTACAGTGAATCTATACTGATTGTAGTTTGGCAAGTGTTTTCTCTTGAAAAACTTAAAAAGTTAAATTGATTTAAAAAAAAAAAAAAAAAAGTTGATCAGCTGGACTGAGCTCAATTCCATGCCAGTCGCAGACTCGCTGATCAATTCTACGCAATACCCGCTGAAGAAAAACACGAGAGACATGGAGAAGAAGTAGACTGGTCAAACTACATGGTCTTTCTTGGGTTCATGATTAAATGGAAGCAAGTCAGATCACCTGTAGGAACTCTCAGTCTCACACAAGGCGAACCGACATGATTTCGCTGTTCAGATCAAATGTTAGAGACAAATATTTAATTTCAGAAAAGGAATTTCTTGTTTGATCTGAAGAAAACATGAATCGGCCAGTTCATGAAATGAAATCTACGAAATTTGTTATCAGATAAATGACATTTTCCTTATTTTCTTTCCTTCTTTTTTGTTAAGCACTAGTTACTGAACGTAAAGCAACAAGAGCAGTGTTGACAAAATTTTGAAGAAAAGCTGCTGTACATAGTAAGTTGCTTATGAACATTCTTATGGAATAGCTCAGTTGAAATTCAGTTGAATAGCTCAGTTGGTAGAGCGCCTGACTCACAATCTTGGTGATCCTGGGGTTGCGTGCTTGAACCTCCGCCGGGGCGTTTCGGTACAGACGCGGAGTTAACATTGGTTCTGACTCCATTTTCCATACAGTCCTTCGAATGAGACTGTAAACCGAGGTTCCGTGTGTGAACGCATGCATAACATCTTGCACACACGTAAAATCCCATCACCAACATTCGGAAGAGTAGGCCAGTTTGGCCGTTGGTATGGATGACACGTTACACATAGCATGCACCCTGAGTGAGAAATGGAAAGAATGAAGGAAGTAAGGAAAACGAGTGATTGATATTGAACGATACTGACTGGAGGACACGGGAAACGACTGAATGAAGCGCCAGCTGGCAGCTCTTCAGTTGGCACTACCCAGGTAGGCAGCCCGTTGTGTAAATGAGTGTTACATGTTATAGTTGATTATTGTAAAGCGCTGTGAGCTCTAGTGAGAAAGGGCGCTCTATAAATGTACGTTATTATAATTATTATTATTATTTATTATGTGTTCATTCATACAATGAACAACTTGGGAATAAACAAAGAGAAGTCATGGAATATAAGATAAGATAATGGAATGTGTGATACCAGTACTATCATTATTATCCATGTCATAAAAGCCTGTTGACTGAAATGAGATTTTCAAAAAGATTTTTATTCGGAATATTGTAATGGTCAATTTACCCAGCTTTAAATATCCTGAGGGTACCAGACTGGACCTTGCATCAATGCTTGATTGGCTGTTGATTTTGAAAACAATAGGGGGAGGTGGGGATTAGAGCCTTTTGAGGCTGTGACTGTGAAGTTGGTTTGCTGATCCCCAAAACTGACCTTGAACAATGGGATCTCCAGGTCTAGCAAAATACTACTGTGCTGCTCTTGAGAGTAGAAGCAGTTGTACATGGTAGGACATTTCTTCTTCGTCGTCGTCTTGCCTTTTTTTTTTTCTTTTCAACCTGATCTGATCCCAAACAAAATCATTCACCCATAACCACCTGACAATAAAACTTGAATATAAAGAACTGAAAGATGGAGAAACTGGAAAACATTTTAAACAGTCTTTATCATGCAGTACAAACACACACATTGTCTCTCTCTCTCTCTCTCTCTCTCTCTCTCTCTCTCTCTCTCTCTCTCTCTCTCTCTCTTCCCGTCTCTCACACACACATTCATATATCATCACCTGCCATTTTGTTGTCATCTGCCATTATTATTAGTATCATTATCATTTTTGTTATTGCTGTTATTGTTATAACCATCAGCATCATCATCATCATCATCATCATCATCATCATCGTCATCGTCATCTGATGATGATGATGATGATGATGATGAAAAAGTATTACAAAGACATTTCAATTTATCGTTATCGTTGTTGCGTGCACATACACACACACACACACACACACACATACATACACACACACACACACATGCACACACCGCCCTCCTATCATCGTTCACCCAACACCGCGCACCATCCAATCCCATACCCATCATACCACCCTCCAGTTCATGCTCTCTTTAACACAACACTCTCCAATCACAACACACCCAACACCTCCCCAGCCAATCACACGCTGAATCTCTTCATGTCACATCCAGTACCCCACCCTATAGTCACAGACACCCATCACCCGGCCTCTGGTCTGCATGCCCCACAATCCACCATCCAGTTTCACGCACGTTACACCCATCCTCCAATTAAAACACGTCCAACACCCCACCACCAATTACACCAGAACACCCACCTTCCATTGACACACACCTAACTTCCCATCCTAAAATTAATTAAACAGACCCAGCACTCCATCCTCAAATCACCCCCCCAACACTCGGTAACCTATCCCTGCAGTAAGACACCCAACTCAAAAATTCCCACATACAACCAACCGCCCCTCCCTTCCCTCCTCCCCATTCGCCCCCCCCAAAAAACAAACAAACAAACAAAAAAAAAAAAAAAACCACACTTCACACTCCCAAAGACCCAAGACTCCATCTGCCAGTTACACCAGTACAGTGATAGGCCATGGAGACCCTGTAATTGATTTAGAATTTTCTGTTTGGTAGTATTACTCTTCCTTTTTATTGTTGCATGATGATGATGATGATGATGATGATGATGATGTCCCATCATTACTTTGTTTCTTCAGAAATCATTTCTGATTGTTCTTTTCTGCAGTCGTAACGTTTTCCTGACCATTTGTCACTTCTTCTTCTTTCATTTCTCGCAACTGCATGTTTTCTTTGGACATTGTCTTCAGCCATTCTGGTGCTTGACTTTTTCACTCATTATATGGTTCTACAGTGTAACAAGAACAACATCACTGATACTGCTCCACTAAGGATTATGTGTCCACCCTCAGGACTTTGCTTTTTCAGATTCAGCTATTACACACTTTTTTTTTAAACTTTTTTTTTTTTTTTTTTTTATTGCGTTTAGAGAAGATGCTGGTCCCAAAGGCCCCACCTTGGGTCAAGTGTATATATATGTCCTGGCTTGTGTTTCCATTTGGTGTGTGTTCCCATAGGCTGCTAGCAATTGGATGGATTCCTCTGTCTTTTTGTCCCAAGGTGTCCCTCTCTCTCCCTGTACTCACTCATCTCGTGGTCCTCTCTGTTGTACATATCTGTTAACGCCTGGAGGTTAAACACTTGTAGAAACCTCTGTCTCCCTAAGGACATTTCCCTGAGGTGTCCAGGCGCGTACATGGGTAGCCTGCTCAGGTTCTAGTTTGCATGTCCTTTACACTTTCTCTGGGAAAGGGGGGGGAGAAGGAAGGGAGGATGGTGGGGAGACATGGGGGGGGGGGGGGGGGGGGGGGGGGGGGGGGGATCAGGAGCCTCAGGCAGATCTTTTGTACTGGTGTTACGAGGAAGAAAAAGGGGGTGAGGGACACACTGTCCAGTCTTGCCCTTCCCATTATCATTCTCTTCCTTGTATGCCACAGTCTGGATATTTATAACACCCGTGGCCAGTGATGAGGCTGAGGTGCTCCTACTCTTCAGTTAATCATGCTGAACCAGGGAGGGCATTAGCTCTTGGCCATGATCAGACTCAACAACATTCCAGCTGTCTGTACCATGGTAACACTTTCAGGATGCGGCTTTTTGGCTGTGGGAGGGGGCCCATCGTTCTTCTCTGTCTCAGGTTTTTTTTGATTGATTGGGGCTGATGGTTCCAAAGGCATTTTCTTTCATTGTGGTTGACACATCTCTCTTGGCCACTGGACCACTCCAGCTGAACTGAGAAGACAAGACCCCTCCTCCCTCTGCTTTAACATCTGCCTTTCTTCTTTTACTCCCAGTTCTTATAGAACTGTCTGTCTGTGTGTCTGTCTGTGGTCAGAATGTGCTCCACTCACTCCAGACAAAACCTCTGGGCTGATCTTTCTGAAAATTTGTAGGTATGTTCATTATGGGTCAAGGATGATGCCCGATGTTTTATTTTACCAGAATAGCCGTTACTAAAGGCTATAATGGCCCAAATGTTTTTTTTTTTCTTTTATGGAATATCTCAGTGACGAAATACATTATGAAGCATGTTTGATTGGGACGTCAGATACATTATGATGCATGTTTGATTGTGACGTTTTTCAGGAAGATAAAATGGCAGTATGTTTATATGCTTTGCATCTTGTTTAATCTTCAAGGGCTTGACATGGTACAGAGTGGGATGCTGAAATGCGATGTTGTATTGGACATTTGGTTTGTCTTAAGTACAGTGGAGCTTTATTTAATGACCCTATTGTACAGTATCCGCTTCCTCATAGCGGCTAAACATCCTCTGACAGGTCATTTCTCTTACATTGTAATGCTCAGGGAGGTGAAAGCTACGTGGGCACTTTCAAACCTTGGGTCTGCCTTGACCCAGAGACACAATGAAATTATGTTTTATTAGACTAGCTTGTCTTCAATAACAAGATTCATTTTCAAGTGTCATGGACTTCTTGTCCCTGCTTTTTTTTTTTTTTTTTTTTTTGTGCTCTAACACTTTTGAGCTGTCTCCCCAGCATATGAAGGGTGGAACAGCGCTACTGCCCCATCCTGTGAAGGGCTTCATGAACTCACTGGTACTGATGAACTGATCTGGAGAAATAAATCAAAACTGAAGTCACCACTAAACAGAGCGTGAAGTAGCCATGAAACTGACATTGTCATGATGATGCAGTGAGGATTGATGTGACGAAGATGGTACCCTGGAGTTCTGTTTGGTCTGATGCTGCAGAACAGGTTGTACTCCCAGTATCTTTGCATAGTTCAAACCCTTTTGTCTTCCTTCAAGGCATGTCTTAAAACAACCTTCTTCACCTAACAATAGCAGTTCTGTCTTCCCCTTCCCCTTCCCCATCAATTAATTCTGCAACTGGTGTGTGTATGTGTGTGTGTGTGTGTGTGTGTGTGTGTGTGTGTGTGTGTGTGTGTGTTTGTGACTCTGTGTGTGTGTGTGTGTGTGTGTGTGTGTGTGTGTGTGTGTGCGTGCGTGCATGCACGCATATGTGTGTGTGTGCGTGCATGCTGTTGTGTGCGTTGTTGTGAGACTGTGTGTGGGATCATGTGGTGTGTGTGTAATGTGTGTGTGCGTGTGTGTGTGTGTGTGTGTGTGTGTGTGTGTGTGTGCACTCTTGTTTGTAGGTGCATAGTACTTGTCTCCATATTGATCTTTTTATTGGTTTTTATTTAGTTTTTCTTTAATCTTTTCTGTGTTAGTAAGCGCTTAGGGCTTATGTAAGATAAATTGCCATAAATAATCATTATTATCATCATTGTTATACTAGATGTTTCTTGCCATAATATGTCCGGCATCAACCAGGCCCAGGAGATACACACTTGTGGGGTCGGTAAGATACCATGATTTGCATGTTGTGAATCCAAAGACTCGATGGTGAAATAGAATTTTGGTAGGATATCAATGTTTTATGGGCAAGTGTTTCTGTTATGATAAAATTCAACATTTACGAGGGTGATAGATAAACATTCATGAATTTTTTTTCATCCTGTCACCACCCAAGCAGGATAGCAAGTAGAAAAGTAGTATGTGAAAAAGGGGTTGTATAAGGATAATGTAATGACGAGAGAGGGGGGAGAGAGAGAGAGGGGGAGAGAGAGAGAGAGAGAGAGAGAAACAAATTAAGCAACATAAACCTGTTTTTAAGACACTGTCATTGCAGTGAACATGACCAGTTCAACTAAAGTGTGCAAGAAATATGAACGTTCAAAGTACTGGAGGAATGAGGTTGGAGGATGGGGGTGTGGGTGTGGGTTAGAGTGAAATCAGCGTATTGATAAGTTAATAAGAAATTTGATGAATACAAATAATTAGTATATAGAGTTCAAGAGAGAGTTCAAGAGAGATTGAGAGAGAGAGAGAGAGAGAGAGAGAGAGAGATGCAGAGGGGATGGAGGGGGAGAGAGGGAAGGGGGTTGGAGAGAGAGATGGGAGCAGTGTTGAGCACATTAGACTTAAACTTAAAGGATCCAGTGTGTGGGTTTTGGATCAAACTGATGGTAAACAGGCGGCCGGGTGATTTTTGCAACTGTTCCGTCTCGGATGTCTGTTCACTTCTGTTGACAGCTTCCCCTCTCTCCCCCTTCCCAACATTTTTTTTTTCTGTCATCCTCTTTTTTTTGCTACATATCTGCTTTTGTCTGTGCTTGTCCAGAGGGCAGTGCATCGAACATGAATGCAGACAGAATGGACCAAGTGAAACAAGAGGTGACGGAAGAGGATTCCACGCCATCAGCGGAGAACGGTGGTGTTACTGTGAGTACGATTCACGGGTTGTGTTTTTCAGGAGAAGGCTTAGGTAGTGAGTGCCTGTCCCAAAGAACAACCTTCATGTATTTCCTCCCACTCTTTCAGTTTGTTTAAGATGCTGGTTGTGGGTAGCTTTGATGCTTTTTGTTTTCATGGTTGCTTTTATCTTTTCTTCTTTTCTTTCATCATCTGTTCCGTCCCAGTGGCACAACTTATATATATGCCGTTTGATCTGACTCCCCATGCATTCAGCCACACCCGGTATTACGTTAGAAAGCTCTTTAGACATACTACAGGTCCCTGCATCAGAAGAAACGTCTAGTCTTCTTGACATTCACAGTCCAGTCCAGAAGAGTGATGTTTTCCCCCATCCCCCTGCTAGCATGTGTAGAGTTTGGTCTTCAACGGAGCATCAGGTGGCCGGGGCCGGCCCTGAAGTGGGATCAAAGACAAAATCCCATCCATGGCTCAACAGAGCAGGCCTTGGAGCCATGAGCTAACGCTGTGTCTGAAAGAGTCAAGCCCCTTCCTGGAGGAAGGTGTGGGATGAACCATTCCATTGTTTTCACTCAATGCAGGGATGTTCAAGACGTCAGGCATTCTGCAGCAGATTCTGTGAAGACCATATCCTGTGTTTTCTGTCTCATACCATTTTTAAAAAGAAATACTAGCCGTCGTGGTGAAGTGGTTAGCGCTGTGGACTCCCGGCTAGGAGGTCGTGGGTTCGAATCCCATCAGAGTCATGTGTTTTTCTGCCCCGAACAGCTCCTACCCAGAGTTGAGTTTGCTGCAGACTCAGTTGGGAAGACTGGGACCACACAGAGTTTCATCCACTTAATGGATGCATTTCTGAGAGTGTTGCTCAAATTTCCTGACCAATACTGCAGGTGCCTGTATCTCTCGGGCCTGGTTGACGCCGGGATATATATTATGAAAGGAAGTGTAGAGTACAGCCCTGTTATGTAGTCTCAGACCGAAATGGAAATCCGTAGTTTCATCTTAATCATCCTCATTCTCATCAATCAGCATAAAAAAAAAGTCTCAAATTCTGTGGCCCTTCATGCCCTGCTCTCATGGTGACCTCAATTTTGATATCCTCTCCATGTCTGTTTGTTTGGTTCCGTCGGGGTCACTGGTATCGGCAAGTCCATGGGGGCTGTCGTTGGACAGACTTGGTGGCGCCCTCCAGAGGGAGAGCTCACTCATGCTGGCTCTGCGACTAAGCAATTATTGTCGTCAGTAGGGGGCTTAGTAGGTGGTGTCCTGTGTATGTTAGATGAGAACAAGCGCCACTGAACACCACCGAAGTGACCCAGCAGCAGTGCAGTGTCTCCTCTGGTTGGTTGCCTCTTGACGACTTGACATTGACTGCTCCCTGTGGATTGCCGGTGCAGGGGCTGCGGCGGGGCCGACTGGGCTGTGGCTGTAGACGGGGTGTCGGAATAAGTGGCGTGAGTGCACTGCCTCTGAGGTGGTGCAGAGGTTGGGACAGCAAAGAAAAAAAAAAAAAAAGAAATTTCTGTTTCACATTGGGCTTAATGTGCATGTTGCTGAAATAGTTTTCTTTGTTTTAGGTTGGTAAGTGTCAGAAATCAGCTTGGGTTTCAAATTTTGATCTGGAATGTGATTTGCAGTTAATTCTGTTTTGTGTTGTTTGTTTGTTTAAGTTCTTTTCCCCATGGCATGGCCTCTGTAGACAGCCGGGCTATGAAGCAGGGCTTATTATTTGCATGTGCATGTGATGAACAAAAAAATTAATATTAATTTTACAGTGGAGGTAGGAGACGGAAAAGTATCAGTCCAAAAACCAGACTGCTCTCACAATATGGAAGTTCAGTCCATTTTCATGGAGAATTGAGAAAACCGAAACAGACGTCAGGCTTTAACTGAAATACAAATAAACACATCAAACTCAGCGCAACGTTATCCTGAATTTTTAGTTAAATGATCATTACCTTGCTGTTTTCCATTGCTTTGGGTTTGTAGGTTGGCCTTTGAATTTTTGTTTGTTTGTTTGTTTGTTTGTTTGCTTCTTATTCATTACCCGAAGACTTTCATGTTGCTCATTCCGGTCCCCATACGAAACCCACGTGACATATTATGAATGCGACATTTATGCACTAGGATTGAATAATGATGCAGCAATGCAGAAGTCGTGTGTCTTCACAGCACAGATGTTGTGAGAAGGTCGAAAAGCGTTTTTTTTTTTTTTCTCATCATCAAAGTAAATGCCACACTACTATGTAGCAGACAACGTGAATGTAGGTTAGGGAAGTTCATTCCGCTTCAGAGTCTTGTTATCTAGATGTGAGTCATGTGTATGGCATGACAGCTTTTGTTATCGGTCTTAGTTCAAGTTTGAGAGAAAATACAATCATTATTGATAATATTAACTTGCTTCAAGAGGACAATCTCTGTTTCTCTCGGTGTCTCTCTAAATCTCCCTGTCTGTCTGTCTCATCTGTTGTTCGTTTGCCTGTGTATTGGTTTATAAGAGTTAATCTTAACTACAGTTATTGTGTGAATAATGCATGCTTAAACAGCCCGTTCATTCTTGCAGACAGATGAACAGCAAATACATTTATGTTGCTGGCTTATACTATGGTTTGATTTTCATCAACAGCATAACATACTTAGGGAGGGGGTGGGGAGGGGACTGGGAGTATGCCGTAAAATCTATGATTGATGCGTTTTTCTTGCAGTTCTGTGGCTGGCTTGAAATGGAACATCGTTAAAAAAACAATTGAAGAAGGGGGGTGATTGTGAATCTGTGATTGTGAAAGCTTCGAGATCCCAGCACAGCCAGGTTTGACTTGTCTCAGCCCTGGGACCAGCGGATGATAGAAATCAGTCGGTATGAAGTCACCATGAGGCAACCAACCAGAGGAGACGCTGCCGTGCAGCTGAGCCTCTGTAGTGGTCTTAAGTATTGTCCGTTCTGATTCAGTGTACTCAGAACATTTAGATTTATTCCTCTGATGGGAATCAAACCCACAACCTCTCAGCCAGTGACGCTGATCACTACTCCCAAGGTGGTCGATGTTATAGAGACTTTGATAACTTGTCGAGTACATCACTTGCAGAATCAGCGATTCCAAATCTGAACTCAGACTGCTGCTGTGAGTGTAGTCTGTCTATGAAATAAGGTTCAAGACTGTGATCTTCAATTTCCATTGCAGTTAGCTTTTGTTAGACATTACGTTGGGGTAGGGTGTATGACAGGTTACTTTATGCTATTATTTCTGCTGTTGCTGAGTTTATATTTTAAATGAACTGTGGTATCTTTTTGTTTTTTTTGCAGCCGGAACAACCATGGCCCATAAAGAGAGAACCTGAAGATCAGTTCATGGCTGTCTACAGCCCAGCACAGCCCATGTCCAATGACATCTGGGGGTCACCGCTGTCTCTGAACAGAAATTACGTATGTCAGCACTGCTCTGCTGCTTTTGTGCTGTTGAGCAGTGTAGATCTACACCTAGCCCTCCGTTCATGGTGAGAAATTGCATTATGAGTCACCTGTGAGTTGCATGTTTGCTAGTTGTGATGCTGACAGCTGCAGCGACTTGAACAGGAAAGAGACTGATAGCTGTATTAATGGGAAAGGTGAGGTGAGAACTCGAGTCAAAGTGAGCAGTGATGACATCGATAAGAGAGATGGTAAGAAAAAGAAGAATCCGCTCGTGTGTGACGTCTGCAGTAAGACTTTTCTGTGGCTAAGTGAGTACAAGAGGCATCAAGTGATCCATACAAACCACAAGCCATTTGTGTGTGAAGTGTGCAGTAAGGCTTTTCGTGATGCTAATTCATTGAAAACGCATAAGTTCATTCATGACAGTAACAAACCATTTTCATGTGACCTCTGCGGTAAGAGTTTCACTCAGGCTGCTCGCTGGAGGGCTCACAAAATGCTTCACACCAATGATCGACCCTTTGTGTGTGACATGTGTGATAAAGCCTATACAACACCTGGTCACTTGAAGACACATAAAGAGACTCACACCAATCAGGAACCATTTTTGTGTGCAGTATTTGCGACAAGAAATTCAAACTAGCCAGCAGCGTGAAGAGACACGTGCAGCAGTTTCATAGTGATCCTACTGTGTCAACATCTGATGAGACACTGCAAGCCATGTTGCCTGAATTCTCCATGTCTGAGAGTGGTGATGCAGGTAGTTGTACAAATGTGAACAAGGAAAAGAACCATAATCCTGTAAACAGAGAGGATGTGAATAAAATGAAAGAGAAGGTGTGCATCAAACCATTTTCATGTGACCCTCTGCAGTAAGACTTTTGCCCAGGCTGTTAGTTTTGGGCGCACAAAATGGTTCACGCTAACAATAGACCGTTCGTGTGTGACATGTGTGATAAAGCTTATACGACGCCTTCTCACTTAAAAACACATAAACAGACTCATATCAACCAGGAACCATTTGTGTGTAACTTTTGCGGCAAGAAATTTAAGCTAGCTAGTAGCTTGAAGAGACACAAGCAGATTCATCCAAGTTATAATGCGTCAGTTCATGATGAAAAATTGGTCGTTTTGTTATCCGAGTCGTCCATGTCTGAGAGTGTGTCCTCAACGTCTGAGAATGGTGGTTCTGGCGCTTATGCTACTGTGAGTGGTGAAGAGAACAGTAACCATGTCGACAGAGAGAATGGAGGCAAAATGAAAGAGGAAGTGAACCGTGACGACATTGATAAAAGAGAAGGAAGAAAAACAGCTTGAAGCATGTTTGTGATGTGTGCAATAAGGCCTTCACTACCGCTGCTCGATTGAGGGCCCACAAAATGGTTCATGCCAATGATAGACCGTTTGAGTGTGACATGTGTGATAAAGCTTACACAACGGCTGCTCACTTAAAAACGCATAAGCTAATTCACACCAGTCAGGAACCATTTGTGTGCAACTTTTGCAGCAAGAAATTTAAACTGGCCAGCAGCCTGAAGAGACACATGCAGATGCATGAAAGTTGTAATGTGTCGGGTCAAGATGAAAAGCTGGTTGTGTTGTTATCCGAGTCCTCAACGTCTGAGAGTGTGTCCACCATGTCTGAAAGTAGTGGTGCTGGTACCTATACTAATGTGAGTGGGGAAAAGAACCCTGATCCTGCAGACAGGCAGGATGGGGGCAGAAGAAAAGAGAAAGTGGACCACAATGACGTTGGTAAGAGAGAACGGAAGACAAAGGGCTTGAAGCATGTTTGTGACGTGTGCAATAAAGCCTCTGCTACAGCTGCTCGATTGAGGGCCCACAAAATGGTTCATGCCAATGACAGACCGTTTGAGTGTGACATGTGTGATAAAGCTTACACTACGACTGCTCACTTAAAAACACATAGACAGACTCACATGAATCAAGATCCCTTTGTGTGCAACTTCTGCAGCAAGAAATTTAAACTGGCCAGTAGCTTGAGGCGTCACATGCAGATGTTGCACATTACAAGTTTCAGTACGTCAGTTCGTGATGAGACGCTGGGCACCGTGTTACCTGTGTCCTGTAGATCTGAGAGTAGGGATACTGGCAGCCATACCAATTTGAACGGGGAAAAGAACTGTGATCTTCTCGACAAGAGGATGTGGACAAAGCAAAAGAGAAGGTGTGCATCAGACCATTTTCGTGCGACCTTTGCAGTAAGGCATTTGCCCAGGCTGCCTACTTGAGGGCCCACAAAATGGTTCATACCAATAACAGACCGTTCGCATGTGACGTGTGTGATAAGGCTTATACAACTGCCGCCCACTAAAAACACATAAACAGACCCACACCATTCGGGAACCATTTGTGTGCAAGTTTTGCGGCAAGAAATTTAAACTGGCCAGCAGTTTGAGGAGGCATATGCAAATTCAAACCAGCTGTGATTTACCGATTGATGATGAGAGACACTGGGCACTGTGTTACCTGTGTGCCGTACATCTGAGAGTGGTGATGCTGGTCACTTTACATCTTTGAATGGGGAAAACAACGGTGATCTTGTAGACAGGAACAATGTGGACAAAGCGAAAGAGAAAGTGGACCGTAGTGATACTGACAAGAGAGAGGGTAAGAAAAATGGCTGGAAGCATGTTTGTGATGTGTACAATAAAGCCTTTACGAAGGCTTTGAGTTTGAAAAAACACTGCAGGATTCATACAAGTCATAGACCTTTTGTTTGTGATGTGTGCAGTAAGGCTTTTCGTTTAGCTAGTCAACTGAAAATCCACAAGTTGATTCATAACAGAAGTAAATCATTTTCATGTGACCTATGCAGTAAGTCTTTTTATCGGACTGCTCACTGGAGGGCCCACAAAATGGTACATGCCAGCGATAGACCATTTGTGTGCAATGTATGCAATAAAGCTAACACAACATCTACTCACTTAAAGTCACATAAACTGATTCACACCCAACAGGAACCATTTGCATGCAACTTTTGCAGCAAGAAATTTAAGTTGGCTAGTAGCTTGAAGAGACACATGCAGATTCATTCCAGTTGTAATGCACCAATTTGTGATGAGACTGGGCGCTGTGTTGCCTGTGTCCTTTGCGTCTGAGGGTGGTGATGCTGGCGGCTGTATTGGTGTGAATAGGGAAAAGAACCGTGGCCTTGTGGACAGACAAGATGTGGACAAAGTGAAAAAGGATAATGACATTGATAAGCGAGTTAAGAAGGGCCGGAAGCATGTTTGTGGTGTGTGCCATAAAGCCTTCACCAAGGCTTTTAGGTTGAAGACTCACAGCTTGATTCATGCAGGCCAAAAACCATTTGAGTGTGATGTGTGTTGCAAGGCTTTTATTAGGGCAGATAACTTGAAGAGACATAAATTAAATCATGACCAGCACAAACCATTTGGGTGTGACAAGTGCAGTAAGGCATTTACTGTGGCTAGTGACTTGAAGAGACACAAATTAACTCATACTGGTCATAAACCATTCATTTGCAATGCCTGTGGTAAGGCTTTTTACTCAGGTAACCAGCTTGAAGGTGCACAAACTACTTCATACTGGTCATAAACCATTTGTGTGTGATGTATGCGGCAAGGCTTTTGCCCTGTCTTTTTACTTGAAGAAACACACAAATTGATTCATACACGATGCAAGTCGTATGTGTGTGTGGCATATGCAGTCAGGTTTTTACTACAGCCAGTCAGTTGAAAAGGCACAAGCTGAGTCATAGACTGTTCATCTGTGATGTGTGTGGTAGGTCGTTTGGTAGGTCAGGCCTCTTGAAGATACACAAGAGAAAGCACACTAAAGAGAGGCCGTACAAGTGCCCAGACTGCGACGCAGGTTTTGCAGTATCCAGCAACTTGCAGCGACACATCAAGTCAGTCCATGCTGGTGAAAGACCGTACGTATGTGATGTTTGCGGGGCAACCTTCTCGGATCGTGGCAATTTCAACAGGCACAAGAAGATCCATTCAGACAAATGCCACACCTGCGACGTTTGTAACGAAGCATTCTCAGGGCTGGGTGAGCTGACAAGACACAAGAGAATCCACGCCAGGGAGAAAAAAAGACCAGTCCCTGGATGTGGGCAGTCCTGCACATTCCGAGGCTGATGACCACACCCAGGTCTCTGCCCTCTCTGAATGTAACTCACCAATTTCAAAATGATTCTCTTGCTTTTGTGCTTTTAAAAGATTTGGAACCGCAGATGGCAACCATTCGTGGAGAGAAAGTGGAGGCTGTGCCGCCAGCATCCATCAAAACTGAGGGCTGCAATGCAGGCAACAGAGAAGAGGACAGCAACCTTCATGACAATAAGTGTGTGGAGATAACTGAAAATGGGGTGAATAGAGGTGGCAGTGAAAAGAAGGGCAGCAACCCCCATGAGAGGAGTTCTGTGGAGAGACCCGGAGACAAAGTTGACAGCCATGTCATTGAGGAGAGAGACTGGCAGGTCGGCGGCCTTTGTGACAAGAGAAGTACAGAGAGAGTCGAAGACAAAGGCATCCTTGACATAGAGAGAGATGAGAAGGTCAGCGATCGTTGTGATGAGAAATCTTCACAGAGAACTAAAGAGGAAGCTAAACAGCCATGACATCGAAGAGAAAGTTGTGAAGGTCAGTCACTTTCATGACAAGAAATCTACAGAGAGAACTAAAGACACAGTTGACAACCATGACATTGATGAGAGAGATGGGAAGGTCATCACCCTTCGTGACGAGAAATCGGCAGACAGCGCGAAAGATAAAGAGGACAGCAATGACGCTGACAAGAGAGACAGAAATGACAGGAACGGACAGCATGTGAGTGATGTGCGCAGTGAGCAATTTACCCTTGGCCCAACAGTTGAAAGTGCACCGTTTGATTCACGCCAGTCACAAACCATACCAATGTGATACATGCAATAAGACATTTCTGTGGCCTTGCGACTTGAACAGACATAAACTGATTCATACTAGACATAAGCCATTTGTTTGTGATGTGTGCAGTAAGACTTTTTCAGTGGCTGGTACCTTGAAAAAACACAAACTGACACATAACAACTCCAGAACACTTGATTTTGAGTGTGACATTTGCAGCAAAGCTTTCACTGTGGCTGGTGCTTTAAAGAAACACAAATTACTTCATACAAATCATAAACATTCGTTTGTGACGTATGCAATAGGGCCTTTGCCAGGGTTGATAACTTGAAGACACACAACTCAGTCATAGTAGTCATAAACCATACGGGTGTGATGTGTGTGCGGTAAGGCCTTTGTTGTGGTTTGTGACTTGAGGGAGACACAAACTGACTCATGCAGGTCATAAACCTTTTGTGTGATATTTGCAATAAGGCTTTCACTCAGTCTTACAGCTTGAAGGTGCACAAATTAATCCATAGTGGTTGTAAACCGTTTGTATGTGATGTGTGTGGTAAGGCTTTTACTAGAGCTGATCACCTGAAAAATCACAAACCGGTTCACTTTAAACAGAAATCATTTGTGTGTGGCATGTGCAGTGAAGTTTTTCCTGAGGCCAGGCAGTTGAAGAGACACAGATTGATTCATAAACTATTTGTATGTGACGTGTGTGGCAATGTGTTCAGTACCTCTGGTCACTTGAAGATACATCAGAGGATTCACACTGGGGAGAGACCCTATAAATGTCCCCATTGTAATGCCGGGTTTCGTTCGTCGAGTTACCTAAAGACGCACGTCAGGTCAGTCAGTCCATGATGGTGAGAGGCCCCATGTGTGCGATGTCTGTGGGTCGGCTTTCTCCAGGGCTGCCACTTTGAACAGACACAAGATGATCCACACAAAAAAAAGAAAATTAAAAACTGAGTGAAGTTTTTTTTTTTTTTTTTTTCTTTTCTTTTTTTTCGTGAAAAAAAGGCACGTGGCCGAAAATTAGAAGAGTGGCACTGTGATTTTCTAAAACTTGAGCGTTTTTTCTTTGGGAGTGACGACTGGAAAAGGACACTACAGAGTCCATGGCAGGTGACAAACATCAGTAACATGGGATGTTTGGGAAGCACTTGTTTTAGAAATCTGCTCATGGCGCTTCTCAATATGACTCAGTGTGTTCACTTATTCGTGTGTACTTTACCTGTATATAGGGGCATAGTCCATTCAAGACTGCTACAACATTCTAGCAGTGACGACACATTTCCCACTTGCTGCTAGGCAACAAAATGAATTTGAACTTTAGACTGGAAAAAGACATTGGATGAAATATAGAAGATGCTTGATGTAAATTTACACTTGAACGTCATGTGAACGTGCATAATCCAAACAGAAGACCAGTTGATAGGTATCATTTTTGATCGAGGACATTTCAAAACTGCTTTTTCCCGCATGGCTGATGCCAACACTACTGCTGACGACTACAGCAGTGAACAAAGTTACATATTTCCGTCTCTCCAAATGCCCCTCTCTGCATGTTTCTCTCTTCATATGTCTGTCTCTCACAGAAGTCGTGTGTGTGTGTGGAGAGAGGGAGGGGGAGGAGGAAGAGGTGGGAGGGTTGGTTGGAGAGGTGTGTGGGGTGTGGTAGGAGAGGGAGGTGATTATGGGAGACGACTTGGGAATGCGTAACTGTGTGTATGATGTCTGACTGGGCTTTGTTCACTCCCAAGTTAGCTGTTGGATGATTACGTTTAAACTCCGTATAACCTGAAGTATATGAGTCTGTTCTCAAAATATGTTCTCAATACATAAATGTTCTGTACACTGAGTGTATGCTGAAGTATATCAGACGTGTGACCTGTTTTCTGAAAACACTGTCACCTGCGTTTTGTAACCGATACATTGCTGTTTTAATATTTAGAGCAGTTAGTGTGTTGCTTGTGAACGCTTCACTCACTCACTGCTCCTCCCTATGCCCCACTCTCCTCCACCCCATCCCCCCCCCCCCCCCTTCTTCTTTCTAGCCTACCTGTCCTCTGGCCCGTTCCTGTTAGCAGCTTAC
>JADBJO010002862.1:142500-167500 GCA_016801955.1 Conus betulinus
CATTTCTTGAAATAAAGTCAATGTTTCTATTGTGTAATGTCTTGTGTGTGAAACAAGGCGGTTCTGTTGAATTGCTTTAAGTATATATAGAATTGGGAAAAGTTGTCTAATTTTGTTCCTGTTTGCTTTGGTTTTATGTACATTGGTAGCACATTTGACCTGCTGCTTTGTGTCAATATTAGCGTTCACGAATTTTATCCTCCATGCCCCATGGGTTAAAAGAGTTACAGAAAAGGGGAAATTGATAGCTCAGAATTTTCTTCAAGATACAATTTAAACTTAAAGACCCTTTCCTCTAACACCCCCCCCCCCCCCCCCCCCCCCCCATCCCCCCCCCTATTACTCGCACAGAACTTTAAAAGGGGCTGGGATACAATTTGTATTGTAAGTTTCCCCCTCCCCCCCCCCCCATCCCCCCCCCCCCCCCCCCCCCCCCCCCTCCACGCCTTCCCCTCCCTCAAAGGAGGGTAAAAGAACAGGGTTCGGATTGAAATGATGCAAAATGACTTCTGTGAATGTGATGACTGATATGCATGTATTTTGTTTCTCGCGAGAGGAGTCTGTGTCTTTCTGCTTGTTGCAAAGATCCTATACAGCTGTCTCAGGGTTCCAGATTGATGACTGAAAATATTGCATGTAAAATTGTGCCACGTACATTCGACGTTGTGTGAAAAAAAAAATCATTTTACTGAAAATTCAACGCAAATGTTATGTTCTGTGTCACAGCTTCTTTCTCTGGCTTTTTTTTTTTCGCTCGCTCAGTATTTCCAACCTTCTGTCTGTCTGTCTGTCTGTCGCTTATGCAGCCCCCGATCACCTACAAACACACAGGTTCTGTTTATATCTCGTCTGGAGACTGAAACATGTTTCCCCCACTCTTTTTGTTTTGTTAAAGGTTGAGGTTAATAGGTTTAGGTTAAAGACCCAGAGCATGTTGGCTATAGGCGTAGCGAAATGTCAGAGACTTACCGTCCACGAATTTGATCAGGTAACCCACTTCCTGCTGGTGGACAGAGAGCGGTTTCAAGCCGAAAAACTCCGATGGAAGAGGAGATAAAAACTGAGTTTATCAGTGAAAGGTCACAGACATGTTTGTGCTGATTGATGAGGAGGGTGAAGATTATGCTACGAGGTTCAATTCTGATCAGAGACTACAGGACAGAGCTGTGCTCGGTGCTTAATTTTTTTAACATGATGCGGCATCAGCCAGGGACACCTGCAGTGTTGGTCAGGAAATTTCAGCAACACACTTGGAGACCCATCGATTAAGTGGATGAAGTTCGACTGTTGGATTAAGTTTTCCAAGCCTAGCTCACAGCAAACTCAGCTCTGGGTAGGATCTGATCGGGGCTGAAAAATCCCACAAATAAATCGTTCTGATCAGAATCGAACCCACGACCTCCCAGCCCGGAATTTGTGATGCTAACCATTGCGCCACAAAGGCTAATTGGGTCACTACTATTCACTTATATTAGCATTCCACCCTCACCACCTTCCCTCTAGTGGCTTTTTTCCAAACTTGACATTGCATGTTCAATGCTGTGGTCTCTCATACGCAGCCTTATTCAGTAAGAAGAAACTCGTTGCAGAGCTTGGCAGCAGAAGGTCTTCGGAGGAGACATCCCCCTCAAGGGTGTTTTGGCCCTGAACATCTTTTATGGGACCAGGCCGCTTCCAGGTCATGGCTACTATTTGCCTCACTCCTGTATTTTTTTTTTTCTGGAGATACTAGGATTCGAACCAGCGTCCTCAGGATGGGTGGGCGTCTCAAGGCATTGCCTCTTTTGACGACTGTCGTTGTCCATGTCACTACGGCACAGCTCTCCTTAGCTGGGAAATTTAAGCCTTATTCAGGTTCTACCTCTCGCTGATGCAGTCCCGGTAAATGTGTGCACCATCGGTAGAAATAGAAAAAACCGGGAGTTTGTTTTAGAGTCTTAGTAGAAGAAAACAGTTAATTCGTTTCTTTGTAATGTTGAATGGACCAAATACTCTCAAGATAGTCACGAGGTTGGCAAAACCCAGCCCTGAAGATAGAAGAACTAAGATGTGTAACGATAGCAACACAAACGAAGTGGAATAGACTTGAATCAAAATCAACGAAATATTACATAACGTAATGGACAGGTGTCATACCTAATCTCACTGATGCAGCGGTCTAGCACCTATCACCTGTCACCTTTGGGAATCTTTAAGACTTGGTGCGCCACAGAAGACTTCGCAACCAGTTGCCTCCACTCCTCCCGGTTCTTAGACGCTCTTACGCAGTTGCCGAGTGTGAGGCCAGTCCACGCACTGATGTTGTCCTCCTCCCGTCTATTTCCCAGTCTTCCTCTCCTTCTGAAGGAGAAGGAAGGGGAGAGGAGGCAGTCTACTGTTGCCGGTCAAAGCTAGGGTTACCCATGCAAATCACCCTGGAGAGCCCCAAAGTTGGGAATAATGACGTAGCGCTCTACTGTTACCAAAGCTTAAGGTACCTCTGCGATATCATCATCGAGGAGCACACAAAAATGGGAAAGAGAAGTTATTAACCATGCCTTAGGGCTGCCTGGGGGATAAGGCTGCGAGGCCAGCACAGCCCAAGGTGAAGACTGGCAGAAACAGCAAAGTTTTGAGAACAGTCGGTGAATGGGGCAAAGGAGCTTTCCTAGAGATCAGGAAAAGCAACGGGACTCTTAAAACACCAACAGGAACGGACTGAGATCAGCAGAAATGGACATGTTAATCGAAGGCGAAGGGAAACGCAACGAGGGACCATGTGCTACAGGAGATAAAGGAACAATATGATGCCAAGATAATCATGAAGACTCCATCAGGACCTCATCTGAAGCAGTGGACCACGTGGGGGAAAACGCACCATAAAAAAAGTCTCAGCCGGAACGAAGTGTGGCATTTACTCTTCTGAGGACCATGAACCCAAATCTGTACATGACCTTATGCTCTCGAACACAAACCTGGTGGAATGGGGGGGGGGGGGGGGGGGGGGATCGGACAGCCATGGGTGTCCCTCTTGCCTGGCAAACAAATGGCGGGAGTGAAGAAAGTATTTAAAGAGAGATCGCACGTAGAGAGGAGGGGAGATGGAGGAGGAGAGGTGGGGGGGGGGGGGGGGGGGGGGGGGGGGGGGGGGGGTAGAAAGAAACGCTTGTAGAAGCTTCACCACGAACATCCTACACGACAGGAGGTAGCGAGTGATAGTCTGGAGAAACTGACATCCTGTGCATGGAAGCAGGAGTTACCGGATAGAGTGGATCAATTGGAGTGCTCAGCAGTTCTTTCAGAATAGAAAAAAAAAACACAAAAAAAAAACCCAACAACCCAGGAAATCATCACAAGAATGGCATGACATTGGGATATAGACTTAGTTTTGTTAAACATTTTGATTGAATCTACTCACGTTTGTCAAATAATTTTGATTGAATTCTCTGTGCCACATGGAAGCAGTACGGAGGGATCACACATCAAGAATGCCTAATATGCTAGTCTGACCAGCACCTTGAAAGACTCTGGCTTGCGAGCCAAATTCTTGCCATGAAATTTAACCACCGTGTGTCGTGGATGTTACCTGATCCACAGGCATGATTTTCACTTGATAACGGAGTCAGTTTTTAAGCTCTCTCCACACAACTTTATGACAATGAAGCATGGCCCAGTAACTTTACCAAAGATTGTTTCTTTTCAACAACAACCATAGAAGTGGAAAAAAAGCCTCACTAAGGCTTTATTCTCCTAATAAAAGCATGGATCCCAGAGACCCACGACGTGTGGCAAGGCTTCATTCCTTTACAAAAAGCATGGGTCGCTGAGGATCCACGACGTGTGGCGAGGCTTCATTCCTTCACAAAGAGCATGGGTCGCTGAAGACCCACGACGCGTGGCGAGGCTTCATTCCTTCACAAAGAGCATGGGTCGCTGAAGACCCACGACGTGTGGCGAGGCTTCATTCGTTCACAAAAAGCATGGGTCGCTGAAGACCCGCGACGTGTGGCAAGGCTTCATTCCATCACAAAAATCATGGGTCGCTGGAGACCCACGACGTGTGGCGAGGCTTCATTCCTTCACAAAGAGCATGGGTCGCTGAAGACCCACGACGCGTGGCGAGGCTTCATTCCTTCACAGAAAGCATGGGTCGCTGAAGACCCACGACGTGTGGCAAGGCTTCATTCCTTCACAAAAATCATGGGTCGCTGGAGACCCACGGCGTGCAGCGCGCAACATTTTATACGACGTACGGCGAAGGTCAATGGATTATTCCTTGAGCCATGCTCCATCCTTCGATTGGTATTGTTAAAAATCGCTTCAGTACTTTTTTGCCGTATGGCTGGTTACAGACAAACAAAGAGACTCGGGTGAAAGCATCCCCCCCCCCCCCCCCCCTCCACCCTCTATGTGCGGAGGTACCAAGCGCGTTGAACGTTTTGTTCGCACTAAGTGAACGATTCGAGAAATGTTTTTTTTTTTTCCCTGGCAAACACTCACCACCTCCGTTTTCTGACGGAAAATGACTTTTTCACGAATAACATGGCCGTTAAACCCACCAGAATCCCATGCTTCCTGTACTGAGGATATTGGCTGCTACAAATTCCTTCTACTTTCGTGCTTGAGGAAGGTCCGTTGGGTTCCCTGTCTGTCAATACCCTCCCCCCCCTTCCCTCCTCCCCTTAGCCAGTGACAGGATCTATACACACACACTGTGCGCACACGTACACATGTGCAGCTCTTTTCCCTGTTTTCAACATCGGACAACACAAAAACAAACAAAACAAAACAAAACAAAACAAACAAAACAAAACAAAACAAAAACAAAAAACAAAGAACTGAAATAAAGACACACCATTGGAACGAAACGTAGAACACTACCTTGTTGCATTTTGGGAGAGGATTTTGATACAGCACTCCACTCAGGCTCATTAATAAAGCAAATGACTCCGACATAACTCATTGCGCCACATGAAAGCGGGATGCACAAGCTCACATCTACAAGACTGAGAAGTGTGCCCGTCTAGCCAGTACCTGGAGGGAATCTAGTTTCCAGGCCCAAGTCCACGCCATAGAGGTTCGATGAGAGGGTTTGTAGGTGCACCAGGCTATGATTTTATGGAACAGCTCTCGGTGTCTGGACGGAAGAAGACAGGAGCCCTAAAAAACAATGGCAGAAGCAGCTTTAAGGATTTCCAAGCTGGATCTGGTCGAGGAGAAACAGAACGGAACCTTACGAGTTTTGGATTTTTTCGATCTAGAACGAGTGTGGGTCAACTGTGTGATTGAGACATTGGTTAGAACAAACAAAAAACCCCCCCCCCCCCCCACCCCCACACCCCACACTTTATGACGACCACTCTTCCACGAGTTCCAGATTCCAATTCCGCTAGCACCAAAAATAATGCTGACAGCAAAAGAGGCACCATCTCCTCGTGATGTGCACGTGGCCGGCCCCTTTCTTAGAGTGCAAGGTGTTTGGAGGGGTCTTCTTCTCTGATGGCTTCTGCTGTCTCTAAAGATTGTTTGTTTCCTAGCACTTCTTCCAAGAAGACTGCAGCCACAGACTATGGTGAATTGTTGATTTGAGAGAGATGGTAGGATCAAGAATTTAAAAAAAAAAAAAAAAAAAAAAAAAAAAAAAATTCTGGAGGGTTTATACTTTCGTAACGCTCGTTTCTCTCTCTCTCTCTCTCTCTCTCTCTCTCTCTCTCTCTCTCTCTCTCTCTCTCTCTCTGTGTGTGTGTGTGTGTGTGTGTGTGTGTGTGTGTGTGTAAGTGTGTGTGTGTCAGCCAGTTTTGTGTGTTTACAAGCAGTCCTGCACCTTTGAAACCCAGTTTTTTTTTTTTTCTCTTTTCATCCCAAATCATATAACATACATTGCTTCTTGGGCAACCTTTACAATTCATTTTGTATTAGTAGAAACCAGCAAAGTATGGTGCTTTTTTTGTCTCTGAATTCAAAATACTGGATACTTTTGTTTACTTCGTCATGAACTAAGACGTGAAAGGTGTGTGCGCGCGCACACACACACACACACAGACGCGAGAGAGCGCGCACACACACTCACGTATGTGGACACACAGACACACACACACACACACACACACACACAGAGACACACATACAGAGAACAGCTGAATCATAAAGACCCTAAATTTCAACTCCATACTGAGGGATAGGTTACCTGAGAGTCATTTCCAATGTAATAAACATTTTCAAAGTTTGGTTTTCTAATTTTGGTAAGTGTTGAAGAGAGAGAGAGAGAGAGAGAGAGAGAGAGAGAGAGAGAGAGAATTAATTGTTTTTTCTAAATTTTGATAAGTGAGAGAGAGAGAGAGAGAGAGAGAGAGAGAGAGAGAGAGAGAGAGAGAGATGATGATGGGTGGGGATGATGATGATGATCTTTATTTCGGAGGGGAAGAACTTACGAAAATCTCTGGGTTTTTTGTTTTGTTTTCTTTTTGTGATTTTGTGCTACTGCCCTGGTCAAAAGAGACTAAGCAATGACCATAAATATTAAATGTTACTTAATGTTTGAAAAAGAAAGAGAGAGAGAAAAGAGAGAGAGAGAGAGAGAGAGGGGGGGGGGGGGGGGGGGGGGGGGGGGGGGGGCAAGACAAGAGAAGACAAAATTCTTTATTCACGAAGATAATAGATAAGCACTGGTGTGATTTTGATTTATTTACATCCAGGGCAGGGTCAACAATGCAAAATAAGACAAGGCAATAAATGTAGAAGCATTCAAAAAGCGACTGACATGATAAAGAAATAAACAACAACAACAAAAAAATGAAAGAGAGAGAGAGAGAGAGAGAGAGAGAGAGAGAGAGAGAGAGAGAAGTGCAGAAGTGTGCAGAGAGAGAGAGAGAGAGAGAGAGAGAGAGAGAGAGAGAGAGAGAGGCGAGAAGGGGTGCGGGAAGAGCACATAATTATGCATGTTTAGAGATCAATTGAACATACAAAAAAAAAAAAAAAATACAGAGACAGAGAGAAGGCGGAGGAAGGAGGAGGGGAGGGGGAGGGCAAACAGTGACACTTACAGGCATCCCTGGAGACACAGAAATCATTTCACAGACTTCTCACAAAATAGTCGAATTAGATGTTAATTAATTTTTTTCTTTCTTTCTCTTTCTTTTTTTTTTTTTTTTTTTTTTTTCTCTTTCTTTTTTTTTTTTTTTTTTTTTTTTTTTTTTTTCTTTTTTTTTCTTTTTTTTTTTAACCTTGGTTTTTGAGTTTCAGTGTTATCAAGAAGCACTCGCTGCGTGCAGAGTAATCTCCGTACCATACACCCGCTTTTTCAGAACCACGAAACCATTGTACACATGGTTTGCAGCCGTATGACCGAATAGACAAAGGACTAAAAGAGAAAAGTCTTAAGAAGTGTTCATGATAACTCCGCCAAACAACGTGGACCAACGAATCACAAGACAAAACATGACGCGTTTTGGCTGCTTTAGGTCTTCTTCAGGCAAGATAAAAACACTCAGGGCAACGAAAATGAACGAGCAATCACTTACTTTGTCAAATTCGAGGCAAGATGGGCACTTGAATGAAAACGAGGCCGTCGGGAAGGAGACAATGCCAGTTTAAAATAGTAATGGTGATACGGCCTCGTTTTTCATTCAACGGCCATCTTGCGCCGAATTTGACAAAGATAATTGATTGCTCGTTCTTCATTTTCCTCGTCCTGCTGCGTGTTGTTTCTCTTGCCTGCAGAAGACCTAAGAGGTCGAAACGCGTCGTGTTTTGTTTGTGATTCGTTTGTCTACGTTTTTCGGTGAAGCCTTATAAACAATATTAAGAATATTTTTTTTTTATTTATTTTTTTAATTTTTATTTTCTTTGCTGTCCCGACCTCTGCGCCACCTCAGAGGCATTGCACCCACGCCGCTCATTCTGACACCCCGTCCACAGCCACATCTCGGTCGGCCCCGCCGCAGCCCCGGCACCGGCAATCCACAGGGAGCAGTCAATGTCAAGTCGTCAAGAGGCAACCCACCGGAGGAGACACTGCACTGCTGCCGAGTCACTTCGGTGGTGTTCAGTGGCGCCTGTTCTGATCTAACATACGCAGGACACCACCTACAAAGCCTCCCTACTGACGACAATAATTGCTTAGTCGCGGAGCCGGCGTGAGTGAGCTCTCCCTCCGGAGGGCGCCACCACGTCCGTCCAACGGCAGCCCCCATGGACTCGCCGATACCGGTGACACCGATGGAACCAAACCAAAGCCACGACGTGGAGAGGACATCGAAATTGAGGTCACCATGAGAGCAGGGCATGAAGGACCACAGAATTTGAGATTTTTTTTTTATGCTGATCGATGAGAATGAGGGTGATTAAGATGATGCTACGGATTTCCATTTCGGTCGAGACTACACGACAGGGCTGTGCTCTACGCTTCCTTTCATAATATATCCCGGCGTCAACCAGGCCCGAGAGATACAGGCACCTGCAGTGTTGGTCAGGAAAATTTGAGCAACACTCTCAGAAACACATCCATTAAGTGGATGAAACTCGACTGTGTGGTCCCAGTCTTCCCAACTGAGTCCGCAGCAAACTCAACTCTGGTAGGAGCTGGTCGGGGCAGAAAAACCCACATGCCTCTGATGGGATTCGAACCCACGACCTCCCAGCCGGGAGTCCGCGACGCTAACCACTTCGCCACGGCAGCTGGTAATATTAAGAATATCGAGTGTGTTTATCTTGCCTCAAGAGGACCTAAGAGGTCGAAACGCGTCGTGTTTTGCCTTGTGAGCCGTTGTCCACGTTGCGGAGTCATTATAAACACTTTTGAAGATGTGTGTAGATTTCCACACGCAGTCGTCTCGCTTTGCTACTAAAGAGAACAGATTTGCGTGGAGGTTCTCATGGACAAGCCTAAGCCGATGCCTGACCCCCTCCCACCGGCGCCCCCCCCCCCCCCCCCCTTTCCCCCCTCCCGCCTTCCCGATGAGCCCACTGCATGGTCAGGCAGGCCTTGAAAGTCACAGGTCAACGCTTTGCACTTCTTGGATGACTGTAGTCTAGATCTCAGGGGAACTTGGAACAAAGTGTGTGTGTGTGTGTGTGTGTGTGTGTGTGTGTGTGTGTGTGTGTGTGTGTGTGCGTGAGTGCGTGCGTGTGTGTGTGTGTGCGTTTGTGTGCGTGTGTGTGTGTGTGTGTGTGTGTGTGTGTGTGCGCGCGCGCGCGCGCCCCGCGCGTGCGTGCTCACGCGCGTGCTTTCTGCTTCCTCTTTCTTTCCAAACATGGATGCTTGCTTGTCCAGCAGAGAGATGAAACTGATCAAGAGCACTCACTTTGAAGTGTCCCAGACTAGATGGGGTGGAGAGGAAGGTGATACGTGGTGTCAGCTGTTAGCTCAGAAATGAAAAATAAAAAAGAAAGAAAAAGAAGAAAAAGACAGTAAAGGTGTTACAAAAATAGGATAAAAGACAGAAAGGAAAGAAGAGAGAAAAGAAGGAAGGGGGGGGGGGGGGGGGGGGACAAATGGACAAAAAAAGAAAGCGAGAGAAGAAAGGAAAGAAGAAAGGAAAGGAGAAAAAAAAGGAAGAAAGGAGGGAAGGAAGGAAAACCGGACAATACATTGTCAGTACAACTGGAAATTAGAAATGAAATTGATATACTAGTACATAACAACAGATTGGACACGACAGGTACAGGTGAAATGAGAGAGAGAGAGAGAGAGAGAGAGAGAGAGAGAGAGAGAGAGAGAGAGAGAGAGAGAGAGAGAGAGAGCTTTGACTGAATATGAATTTCATAACGCGCTAGTAATGTAGTTTACCGTAAATAATTCCATTTCCCCATCTTCCTTAAACTAACCCCTCCCCCCCCCCCCCCCCCCCCACTCCCATCACCATACCACACTCCTCACACACCCTTTCACTATTCCCAATGTCTTTGTGGCCTGAGCCAAGAATAGAGCATGAAGATCTGGCAATCAAGCGGACATGACGTCAACAGTTACTGCAAGGGTTTTCTGGGAAACCTGTCGAATCCCACACTGAGGGAGAAGACAGAAGAAGAAAAAAAAAAAAAAAAGGACCCACAGAAAATGCAAAATGGAATACTTCCAATTCAGTCCGAGTTGATGGCTAAGTATTAAGGCGGTATGGGAAGAAAAGGCTTGCACAGGAAATGGCAGCCATGTTTGGTGGTCAGGTTGGGGGTTCACAGATTAGGAGGAAGAGGGGGGGGAGAGGGGAGAGTTGAGAGGCTCGAGAGGTAAGGCGTATGGGAGAGAGAGAAAGAGCTTGCACAGGAAAATGAGCAGAGCATTTTGGTGGTCAGGTTGTGTCATGGAATCGAAAATGCCCAATGAAAAAAAAAAAAAAGTTATGCACTCCTGACAACAGGGAGGTGAGGATATTCTCTCTCTCTGTGTTTGGTGTGGATAGAGAGAGCGAGAGGAAGGGGTGTGGGGAGAAGGAGATGGGGGGGGGGGGGGGGGGGGGGGAGAGGAGAGGAGAGAGAGAGTTGAGAGAGGGAGGGAGAGATGAGGAGGGGGGGGGGGGGGAGAGAGAGAGAGAGAGATGAGCGGAGGAGGGATTAGAGGATGAGAGAGGGGAGATGAGAGGAGAGGGAGAAGATTGACAATCTTTTATTCCCAGCGCGTAAACCGATCAGCAAGGAGATGCTTTGTTCCATCTTGCCTTTGTCCCTTCAGGGATACTAAGAGAGAGGACGACCGAAGAAGAGGCGGGTGAGGAACGGACGATGAGAGCGAGGAGAGAGAGAGAGAGAGAGAGAGAGAGGAGGCACAGTGGAATATTAGGAAAATTAGACAACGAAAGGACTGAGACAAATAGTTTACAGTACGACCCAAAATTCGATTCGCACACACACGACACACACACACACACACACAACCACACGTATGCACCACCCACGCACGCACGCACGCACCGGCACGACGCACGCACACACACAACACACACGCACACACGTACACACACACACAACACCACACACACACACAAACACAACACACACACACACACACACACACCCCACAACCCCTCTGTTTCCTCAAACCCTCTCAAAGACCGACTCACTCTTGATGATGATTCTCTCGTCGTGTACGAACTCCAGAATTCATGACCACAAAAAATTGGCTTGACATGCATCTCGTCAGAAATCTTGTCGCTTGTCTTGGTTTGTAAATGTCTACGCGTGTGATATATACACAGACCATATGTATTGTATGTAGAAATCCTAAAGAAGTGTTTTTTAGTGATCTCTTGCGTGGTCAGTTTTATGCCAAGGACCGGATATACTAAGTTTTACCCGACGAGAACCAGATTGCGTGCGATGTGGTTAGCGGTCGCGGGAATCCCGGCTGGGAGCCCCAGGTCGGTGCCGCGTGGCGTCGATTCCAATACAGAAGCATGTTGGGATTTTTTAATCTCCGACGGATCTACCAGAGTTGGAGTTTGCTGCGGGCTTTCACAGTTGGGAAGACTGGGACACACCAGCGAGTTTTCATCCAATAAGGAGCGTTTGGAGAAGTGTTGCCTCAATTTTTCCGACCAACACTGCCAGGTGTCTGTCTGAATCTTCGGGCCCCCTGGTTGAGCCGACCGGGATATATTAGAAACGGAAGCGTTAGAGTACAGCCCTGTCAATGTAGTCTCAGACCGAAAGGGATAAATCGTTTAGCAGCACGTATTAATCCTCCTTCATCGATCAGCATTTAAAAAAAAAAAAAAAAAAAAAAAAAAAGTCTCAGATTCTGTGGCCCTCATATGCCAGCTTAATGGGAAACCAGTAGTCGAGTTATCCCACTCCGGCGCTTGGCATTGATTCCGTGGGGTTCAACCCGGTACTGGGAGGTGATAAGGTGTGTCGATGGTGGACATAACTTGGGGGCGATATGCGAGGGGGAGAGATCAACTCCGCTGGCTCCGACGAACCTGAGAACTATTGTTTCCCCAGTAGGGGGCCTAGTAGGGGGTTGTCCTGCGTATGTTGGGATCAGAAAAAGGCAGCACTTGAAAACACCGGAAAGGACTCGGCACCGTGTTGCAGTGTCTCTCCATCGTGGGTGCCCATTGAAGGACTGACATTGAATGCCTTGCTCCGTGAAGTGCCCGGTGCGGTGGTGTGGCGAGGGCCCATCCTGGCCTGTGGTCTGGGAAAACAGAGGGGAGGTGGTCTGAATAATCTGGCGGGGAACCTGCACTGCCATGAAGGGGTGGGCGAGGGGGGGAGGGACGAAGGTTTAAGCTGAAAAAAAAAAAAAAAAAAAAGTTTACCGGTGAAACATGTCCTCCGGAACTGTCATCTTTAACCTTTATGGGGTTTATTATGCTAACAATTCTTAATGATACTGTTGTTCCTACTCAAGCTTCTTCAGCTAGTAATTCAGATACGATTATTTACCTAAACCACATGCTCCCCGTCTGATGCTGTTCTCAGCTTCCGTGGGGTAGGTCATGTAGATGGCCTGCCAGACACGGCTACCCGGAGTGAATGCTCAACCGATGCCCTGCACCAAGGGGTGCGGTTCTCACCGCGGTCGCGGCAACCGATTTCAACGCGCCTCCAGGCCTTCCTTGGCGCGCGTTTCTTCCATATCAACCACTGACTCACATAGGAACAACAACAAAATGCTGGGCGTCGAGCTAGATGGCGTGCTCAGTCGTAAAGGCGCTCACTTGAGGTGGAAAGAGCAAGGAGGGACAGACCGCAGGCCAACCCAAGACAGGTAAGGAAAACGGACCGCTGCCAGCAAATCAGGAAAGACCGGGTTCTAACCACCATCCCTGTCAAGATGCTCACGCACATTCCGTCCACGATCGGCTTGATCAGCCAATCCGTATCCACAATCAATTCACCACCACCACCATCCAAATGATGGATGAACAGTGGTCCTCGCATCCGACTCTCACGGACCAAAACAACCAAATATGTAATAACAAGCCAATCAAGGTATAGTAGGACATGGCTGTGAATATTCAGAAATTTCGGGAATTATTAGATGCGTGCCAGAGAGAGAGAGGCGATGGAGGAGGATGAGAGTAGGAGAGGCGGGGAGAGGGAGAGAGGGAGGAGGAGGGGAGGGAGGGGAGGCGGAGCGAGAGTGCAGATAGGCGAGGAGGAGAGAGAGGGAGACGTGGAGAGCGGACTAGAGGCTTGGCGAGAGAGAGGAGAGAGTGCGAGAGAGAGAGGGAGAGAGAGGAGGAGAGAGAGAGCGCGTGCGGAGAGAGAGAGAGGAGGAGCGAGAGAGGAGAGATTTGAGAGAGATTCGGGGAGAGAAGAGGAGGAGAGAGAGGAGGCGGGGGCGGGGAGGAGAGGGAGCGAGAGAGGAGGGAGAAGAGAATGGGACGGAGAGGAGAGCGAGGGAGAGAGCGATGAGAGAGCGAGATGAGAGAGAAGAGGAGGGAAGAGAGGGCGAGCGGTAGAGCGGGAGAGAGCTTTGCGAGAGAGAGAGAGAGAGGAGAGATAGAGAGAGCGCGAGGAGCGGGCGGACGAGAGCCAGAGAGAGGATGGGGGATCGAGGAGTGAGAGCGAGGAGAGGACGAGAGAGCTGCTGAGAGGCGAGCGGAGAGCAATGCGAGGGCGAGGAGCGGAGAGAGGGAGAGAGAGCTTGGTTAGGAGGGAGGGCCCGGAGAGAAGATGAATTGCGGAGAGAGAAGAGATTGGGCGAGAGGCGCGGAGGGAGGAGAGCGATGATGAGGAGAGGAGATGAGAGAGATAGAGGGAGAGAAGAGGCGGAGATGAGGGAGGAGCGGAGGAGGCGCTGGAGGAGAGAGAGAGAGATTGGAGTGAGAGCGAGAGAGAGCGCGGAGAGCGAGAGGAGAGGCGGCAGCGCGAGGAGAGGGGGGACGGAGATGGAGAGAGGGACGTGCGAGGAGCGCGTTGGTGAGCGAGAGGATGCGAGAGAGAGAGAGGAGAAGAGCGAGATTGGAGAGGAGAGCGGGCGAGAAGAGAGACGAGATGAGAGATTGGAAGGGGAGGGCTTGGGCGAGAGCGATGAGAGAGAGAGAGCAGCGGAGCGAGGGCGGAGAGAGCGATGGTTTCGAGGAGGAGAGAGAGAGAGGAGAGGCGGGAGAAGGAGAGAGAGAGAGAGGAGAGGTGGGGGGAGAGGAGAGAGAGGCGAGAGAAGGAGAGCGAGAGATGGATAGGGCGAGGAATGAGAGGAGATTGAGGAGCGAGGAAGGAGGAGCGCGAGCTTGAGCTAGAGCGCCTGCGCAGGAGGGAGGAGAGAGAGAGATTGCCGGGCGGAGAGCGAGGAGCGAAGGGAGAGAGCTTGGGAGCGATGCGAGTGAGAGAGAGGGAGAGGATGAGTAGGGAGAGAGCGGGAGGAGAGGGAGAGGGAGAGATGAGGAGAGGAGAGCGGATTGAGAGAGCATGTGAGGGAGAGCGAGAGGGAGCTGGTGGAGCGGAGAAGAGGAGCCTTGGAGGGGAGAGAGGGAGCATAGAAGAGATGTTAGGAGGAGGGAGGAGACGACGGAGCGAGACGGGAGATTGGTCGAGTGATGCGAGAGAGAGGCGGAGAGACAGAGAGAGAGAGATGGCGGAGAGCGAGAGGAGGAGAGAGTGAGAGGAGCGGAGGGGAGAGGAGAGAGAGGAGAGCGGAGATCGAAGAGAGATTGGGAGAGATGGGAGCGGCGAGAAGGCGAGAGGAGATTGAGAGATTGGGAGGAGGAGGGGGAGATGGGGCGGAGGAGAAGGAGAGAGAAGAGGAGGGGAGAGAGGAGATGAGCGTCGAGGGGAGAGGAGGAGAGAGCACGCGAGAGGGGCGAGAGAGGAGGAGAGAGGACAGGAGAGGGCGCGGAGAGAGAGATGAGAGGAGGAGAGGAGCGGCGGGCTGTGCTGGAGCGAGCGCGATTGGAGCGGCGCGCGAGGGGGGCGGAGGACGAGACGAGACAGGGGAGGAGAGAGCGAGAGAGAGGGCGAGGGGGGAGAGAGGGATGAGAGATTAGAGAGAGTGGGAGAGAGAGATTTGAGCGAGCGAGGAGAGAGATTGGAGAGCGAGGAGAGAGAGAGAGGAGAGAGAGAAGAGGGAGCGCGAGAGGAGCGAGGCGAGGTGAGAGCGCGATTGAGGGAGAGAGAGAGGAGAGCGAGAATTGGTTGTTTTTCTAACTTGTGATAAGTGTTGAAGAGAGAGAGAGAGAGGATGAAGAGATGAGAGGGACGACGGGGAGGGAGGGAGGGGTGAGAGAGAGAGACGAGGAGGAGGAGATTGTTTTCTAAAATTTGATAAGTGTTGAAGAGAGAGAGAGAGACGAGCGAGGAGAGAGAGGAGCGATGGATGAAACAAAGCAAACAAATGATGCAACAACAGAACAAGTAACATCAAAGAAGACACCAGCTGAACACTTACCCCCTACCCATTGAAGGTCACCCACGCAGAGCCTCACAGCCCTCTAGGATCAATGTAGGCGGTGAAAAGGAAAATAGTACCCGGGGGAAATCATGCCCCGGCATTTGTTCATGGGCTTTGCGGCATTCATGCTTTGCCGAGTTTAAATGACAATTGACCCCCTCCATTTGCAAGTACAACTCGATGTATGTGTGTGTGTGTGTGTGTGTGTGTGTGTGTGTGTGTGTGTGTGTGTGTGTGTGTGTGTGTGTGTGTGTGTGTGTGTGTGTGTGTGTGTGTGTGTGTGTGAGCCTATGCAAGCATTATGCATACTTGTGCTCGCATATGGATGTGTGTGTGTGTGTGTGTGTGTGTGTGTGTGTGTGTGTGTGTGTGTGTGTGTGTGTGTGTGTGTGTGTGTGTGTGTGTGTGTGTGTGTGAAGTGTGTGTGTGTGTGTGTGTGTGTGTGTGTGTGTGTGTGTGTGTGCGTGCGAGCGTGCGAGCGCGCGCGCGTGCGCGCTCGCGTTCGTGTATGTGTGTGTGTGTGTGTGTGTGTGTGTGTGTGTGTGTGTGTGTGTGTGTGTGAAAGAACAAACGTCTTCTCTCTGTGTGTCCCTCTTTCAAAACACACACACACACACACACACACAACCACACACACACACACACACACACACACACACGCACACAAACACACACTCGCGTGCGCGTGCGTATATATGCACATGCACACACAAACATTTTGTCTGTCTTTCTGTTTGTCTGTCTTTCTCACTGTCTCTGTCTGTCAGTCTGTCATTTGTCTATCTGCCTGTCTCTCCCTCTCTCACTCCCTCTCTGTCTCTCTTTCATGCACACACTGTCCCCTTTGTCTGTCTGCTCTGTCTATCTGTCTGTCTGTCTGTCTGTCTGTCTGTCTGTTCTCTCTCTCTCTCTCTCTCTCTCTCTCTCTCTCTCTCTCTCTCTCTCTCTCTCTCTCTCTCTCACACACAATCCCCTTTGTGTGTCTGTTTCTTTTTTCTTCTTCTGAAAACATGATCTGACACGCAATCGACAGGTCGCAATTCAAGCTGCTGCAAAATACAAGTGACAGGACATCTTCGCTCCATGCCACCTTCAGACACCCAGACCGCGTGGCTACAACACTGACCGCCTTGCTGTCAACACCATAGTGTCCAGCTGCAGGGGCCAGGTTTATGAAGCGGCCTTTGGAGTTACGAACTTGTTCGTAGAGAAAAAAAAAAAAAGTTCGTAGCAGTAAAAAAAATGCGTGCCCTGACGACTACGTAGAGAGATTTTGTTCGTAAATAAGTGTGTAACTTTAGCGGTGCCCCCCCCCTCCTCCCCCCCACCTCACCTCCCTCCCTTAGCTGGACAGTGGCCAGAGAAAGGGACAGAGCAAACATTGCCTTGCCACTCAGGCTGGTTGGTACGATGTGAACAACAATGGCGGGTTCGATTGGTCCTGATCCAGTCAACACAAGTCGATTTGCCATGTTCTACACATATCCTCTACTTCACCGCTCCACCCTCTTCTCCACCAACCCCCAGAAATTCTCTAGCGTTTTTCCTTAAACTCCAAGAGGAAGATGGGGGGTAGAAACGAGGCGAAAGGAGGAGGCATGCATGAGGATGGAAGAAAACGGGGACCGTGATAGTGATTGTTGAGGATGACAGGCCAAAGCTGAGGAGAGGAGGAAGAGGAGAAGGCAGAAGGAGAACAGGAAGGAGGAGGAGGAGGAGGAGGAATGGAAGGGAAAAGAAGAAGAGAGAAAAAGGACGAGGAGGAGGAGGAGGAGGAGGAGACAACAGAAGAAGAAGTAAGAAGAAGACTTAAAGAAGAAGGAGAAGAAGCAAAAAAAGGAAAAATAAGAGAAAGGAAAAAGAAAGAGAAGGAAGAACAAGAAAAAGAGATTCATAGCGAAACAATCCATGTTGAGGGTTTTTTACGAATTGTACAATGGAGCCAAAATTCTTGAGCAAAACAATCCAGGAAGGATTTACAAAGCTGATAGTGATAAGAAGAGAAAGAAGAACAGAAGGAGGAGGAGAGGGAGGAGGAAGGAGGAGAAAAGAAGAAGAGAAGAAAAGGAGGAGGAGGAGGAGGAGGAGGAGAAGAAGAAGAAGTTAAAGAAGAAGGACTTAAAGAAGGAGAGAGAAACAAAGGAGATAAAGAGAAAGGAAAAAAGAAGAGAAGGAAGAACAAGAAAAAGAGATTTCATAGTAAACAAATCATGTTGAATTTTTTACGTTTTACAATTTGAGCAAAACTTCTTGAAACGGAGGACAGAAAACAATCCAGGAAGGATTTCAAAACAAATGAGAGAGAGAGAGAGAGAGAGAGAGGAGAGAGCGAGAGAGGAGAGAGAGAGAGAGAGAGCGCGCTATAAATCAGTTCATTAACGGATCTGAAATCAATGACACAAATGAGAGCAAAACACACATACTTGCACAAAACGAATGCGACATGAAATTACCATGCAAACTAATGATGCAACAGAATGATATTTATCGTAAAACAGACCCCCGCTGATTTCTTAACCCCCCTTCCATTGATGGTCCCCCCTCCCTCCCCGTCCACCGCCCCCCCCCCCCCCCCTCCCACCTCCCCCTGCCCAAAAAGAGTCTCAAAGCCATAGAGAGGATCAATTTAGGCGGTGTGAAGGGGAAACAGTACCCGAGGGAAATCATGACCCCGGCATTGTTTATAGGCTTTGCGTGTGTCTCGCTCTGCCAGCTTGGAATGACAACTGACCTTTTGCAGCTGCAAGTATAATTCATCATGTCGGAGATCGCGCGCGCGCACGCGCGTATGTGTGTGCGTGTGCATGTGTGTGTGTGCATGCGTGTGCATGTGTGTGTGTGTGGGTGTGTGTGTGTGTGTGTGTGTGTGTGTGTGTGTGTTGTGTGAACGCACGCATGTGTGTTCTGTCTCTGTCTATCTGTCTGTCTGGTCCGCCTTTCTGCCTTCAAACCTCCTCCCCCCCCCCCCCCCCCACCGCGCTCTCTCTCACTGTCTGTCTGTCTCTCTCTCTCTGTGTCTCTCTCTGCCTCCTTCTGCTCTCCCCCGCCCTCTTTCCTTCTCTCTCTCTCTCTCTCTGGCTAAAAACAACAACAACAAGAATAAAAAAACAAAAAACAAAAACAAACAAAAAAAAAACCCCACCGTGATCTGATATGGAGGCGACAGGTGGGCCAATAAAGCTGCGGTAGCAATGCCATTGACTGGGCATTCAGTGACCGCGTAAACACAGAGCTGGCTGTCCACACACACCACCACAGTGTCCAGCCATTGACTGGACAATTCAGTGACCGTAAACACAGAGCTGACTGACCGCCTTGGTGTCCACACCACCACAGTGTCCAGCCATTGACTGGACATACAGCTGACCGCCTTGCTGTCCACACCACCACAGTGTCCAGCCATTGACTGACCATTCAGTGACCATAAACACAGCGCTGTCTGACCGCTTTGCTGTCCACACCACCACAGTGTCCAGTTGGTACTGTGGCCAGAGAAAGGGACTGCCCCAGCATCGTTCTCTTGCTCAGGCTGGTCTGCACCATGTGAACAACAATGGTGTGCTCTCTGTCTGTCTGTCTGTCTCTGTCTGTCTGTCTGTTTTGTCTGTCCCCCCCCCCCCCCCTCTCTTCTCCTCTCTCTCTCTCCTCTCTCTCGGTCTCTCTCTCCTCTCTCTCTCTGTGGTGTGTGTGTGTGTGTGTGTGTGTGTGTGTGTGTGGTAATAGTTTGACGAACTGGAGTCATTGTCCCCCTCCCTCCTACTCCTAAACACCACCTCCTCCCTTTCCCTCTCCGCCTACTTCACCCTCTAAAAATCCTTCGCCAGCCTCTCAGAAACAGAGGAGAAGGATTTTCCCCGAAGCTGGACAAAACTCCACTTCCTTTGTCGGGGTAGATGGATTAATCCTTGTCTGTCTATACAGGAAGTGTTCTCAGGAGTATCAGCCTGCGTACGCAGAAAAAAAAAGAAGAAAAAAAAAAAGGAGAGGAAAAAACAGGACAAAAAGGATGGAGAAGACGAGGGAAAAAAAAAAGGGAGGAGACAAAAAAAAACGAACGAACGAGCAAAAATCATATTTTACCAGGGTAATGAGATAAACAATACATATGCTTTTTCTTCCACCCACCCTGGGGCAAAAAAGGAAAAGAAAACAAATAAAAAATCAAATTATTGCAAATACTTATAAAAGGAACAAACAATGACAAGATCTTGCACAGTTCGACACAGATTAGCTATTGTCCGCACCATTGACAAACGAACGCAGAACATAGCGTACAAGCAGTAGGGGAAAAGGGGGTGGGTGGGGGGGGGGGGTTGGGGGGGGGGGGGGGGGGGGGGGGGAGGACGGTGAATAGTAAAGGTAGCATACAGTATCTCCAAAAGGACATTCACTTTGGGGAAAAAAGTACACACGCGTACACACACACACACACACACACACACACACACACACACACACACACCACACACACACGCACTATACATTATTATTGTCAGATGATAAACTAGAGTTGCTTAATAAAGGCGAATTATTTATGTAGATGCTGTTAATGTATAATGTTGTCTTGTTTCTTCTTCTTCTTCTTCTTCTGCGTTCAATTTAAGCTGGGTGCGTCAGACTTGTAACCCGGCCCCCGCGATGATGAAGCCGGCGGGGGTCTTCTCCAGGTCAGAACGGGTTCCCCAAAGCTGCGCCTGTAACTCAGCTCCCTCCCCCCTCCCCCCCGGCCAGTTTTGTGTCGTAGAGCTGCGTGAGTAGGACAGCGCAGGAGGACATGTTCAGGGGTCTGGGTCCAGTGCCGCAAGGACACTGGTCAGTGTGATCTTCGGCGGTTAAGGTGGCTCAGCAGTCTGCAGTGGCCGGTCCTCAGTCTGAAGAGGATTGTCTGCTGGTGCCTATGGAGCTGGTGGATTGGGTCAGCACCACTCTCTGCACCCAGCCTGTCTCTTCCACTGGGACTGAAACTGGTTGTGGATGATGGGTCTTGGCCTCCCTGGAGGTCACGGGGTGGCTGAACTGCTCCATTTTGCTGCCTGTCTTGGAGAGAGAGCATCAGCTTTTTCGTTGCCCCATGATCCCACAGTGAGACGGAATCCACTGAAGCGTGGAAGAGGTGGAAGATCAGGATAAGGAGGAGGAAAGAGGAAAATGTGTGGGGAAAACAAGAGAGAGAAGGAGGAAGAGGAAGAGGTGGAAGATGAGGATATAAGGAGGAGGAAGAGGTGGAAGATAAGGAGAGGGAGAAGAGTAGGAAAATGTTGGAAGATAAGGAGAAGGAGGAGGAGGAAGATGATGGGAAGATAAGGAGAAGGAGGAGGAGGAAGATGTGGAAGATAAGGAGAAGGAGGAGGGGGGAAGATGGGGAAGATAAGGAGAAGGAGGAGGAAGAGGTGGAAGATAAGGAGAAGGAGGAGGAAGAGGTGGGAAGATAAGGAGAAGGAGGAGGAGGAAGAGGTGGAAGATAAGGAGAAGGAGGAGGAAGAGGTGGAAGATAAGGAGAAGGAGGGAGGAGGGGAAGATGTGGGAAGATAAGGATAAGGAGGAGGAGGAAGAGGGTGGAAGATAAGGAGAAGGAGAGGAGGAGGAAGAGTGGAAGATAAGGAGAAGGAGGGAGGAAGAGGGAAGATGTGGGAAGATAAGGATAAGGAGGAGGACAGAGAGGAAGATGTGGGAAGATAAGAAGGAGGATGAGGAAGAGGTGGAAGGTAAGGAGGAGGAGGAAGGGAGGAGGAGGTGGACGAAGAGGAGATAGCAGGAAGGAAGGACGGGAAGGCGAAAGAGGAGGAGGAAGAGGAGGAGGAAGAGGCGAAGATGAGGAGGGAGGGAGAGGTGGAAGAAAGAAAGGAAGAAAGAAGGGTGAACAGGATGGGAGAGGAAGGAATGGAAAGTATAGGAGGGAAGAGAAGGAAAACAAGACTGGGGGAAGGAGGACGGGAGGGAGAGGAGAGGGAAGGAGGAGGAGGAGGAGACAGAATGACAGAGGAGAAGAAAGGACAGGAAGAAGAAAGGGAAGAAAATCGAAGAAGAAGAAGAGAAGTGAAAGAAGTGTACAAGGAGGAGGAGGAGGAAGGAGGAGATAGGGAGGAGGAGAGAGGAGAACAGGAGGAGGTGGAGAGAGAGAAGTAAAAGGAGGAAGGAGGACGGAGGAGAGGAAAAGAAAGAAGAGAAGGGGAAGAAGAAGAAGAGAGAAGAACAAAAGAAGAAGAAGAAGAAGAAGAAAAGAGAGAAGAAGAAGACAAGAAGCAAGAAGAACTTTTTTTTTTGATTGGTCATCTCCCTTTTTGTATTAAAGGAAGGGAAAGAAAGAAAAAAGAAGGCGCAGAAGAAACAGAAAGAAGAAAAGGAAAGACAAAGGAAAAGAACAGGAGGAGAAGAGGAGAAGGGAGAGGGAGGAGAGAGGTCACGCGAGCACCGAGGACGACGACAAGGAGGAGGAGGGGGAGGAGGAGGAGGAGGAGGAGGAGGAGAAGAAAAGGAAGGAGGAGGAAGAGGAGACATATGGGAAAATTGGAGGAGGGTGAAAGAGAGAGAAGAAGAGGTCTCCTATTAAATGATGATGATGCGTTGTTGCGCGTTTATAATCTGAGCTGAACTTGTTTTTTTTGTTAGCGTTTCTCCTAACGTTTATCGAACTTCAATTGGGGGGGACAGCACACGATGAGGGGGGAAACTTAAATATTGATAATCAAGAGAGAACTGCGAGGGAGAGAAAGAGAGAGAGAGAGAAGGAGGAAAAACGATGGAGGGAGAAAAGAGAGAGAGGAGGGAGAAGAGGAGAGAGGAGAAGGGAGGGCCCGACGACGGTGGAGAGGGGCTGAGATAGAGAGAGAGATGAGGAGAGAGAGAGAGAGAGAGAGGAGACGAGAGAGAGACAACTCGAGGTTTTCTCTCTTCTCTCTCTCCTCGTTTTTTTTTTTCATGCGGTCTCTGTGTACGTGGATGTGCGTGCATACTGAAGCATGCCGCGAGCGTTGAGTGTTACGTTGATTTGATTTGGTATTGCGGTTGCGGTCGTTTATGCGTATTTAGTAAGTACCGTGTCAGTGTCATTGTAAGTTTGCACACGTGAGTGCATGTGTGTGTGGTAGTGTGTCCTGTATTTTTCTTGCCGTCTCTGAATGTGGATTTTCGTTGTCACGTGCATCAATTGCAGATCAGATCATGAATTCAAAGAAAAACCAAAACGGTTTTTTTAAGAATGAGAGAGGAACAAGATCATTAGTATAAAAATTAGGTCAGACAAAAAAAAAAAAAAAACAAGCACAAGAGGGAAGAACTCTCATCACAAATTACCCGACCCTCTCTTGACCCACAAAGAGAAATCCAGAAGAGAATTCTCGAATCTGTCCGCTCTTTCAGACGGGAATTTTTTATTTTTTTGTTTACTTTTGTTGGGTTTTTTTAGCACAGATTTTTCCAGGGGGCGGACTCCGTTACTTATAGTTATGGAAGTGATTAGTAGGTTCAGAAAGGACGTCCGTACCGAAACACTTTTCGTCGTGAAATGTAACTTTTTTTAATGTAAAACCTTTTTCCTTTTTCTCTTCTTTTCTTTTTCCCCCCTCTTTTTTTTTTCTGTCCGAGGAAAACAACAGTGGTTTCACAGTGAACTTACTCATCACCATCGTACACAGTAAAGTATTTGTTTGACCCTTTTTTTTGTTTATGTATGTAGCAAGACACGATCGCCCACGCGCACAACGGAAACACCCGAAGTACGAAGCGCTAAAACAGATAATTATCAGTAATTATTAAAAAACAGCTGTTCATGAACTAGGGGGCTGGATGGCCAAATCTTCGTGTTGTGGACTGGAACATCTTTTGAAAGAAACTTTTGAAAGTCGAAGTCGGAAAAACCGGGAAGTCGGAAAGACCGGACAGTCGGAAACAGCTGCCATGATTAGTACGCGCGTTTTCCCTGATTAGGACTCTCAAGGATCATGGGATTGTTTACCCTTTCTGATGATGCAATACAAGCTTGGAAAGTGCGGAGACATTTTACATCGTTTGGAAGAATTTGCAGATGGTATTTGAAACCAATTGGAAAGAGCATTTACAATAAATTTACACTGTTTGGGAGAGTTTAAGCTGTGATATTCAATACCTACTGGGAGAGAGAGTAGGTATCATATTTTACATCGGTAGGGAGTGTGCAGTTATGGTATTTTTTATTTTTTTTTTTTACACTAATTGGGAGAATACGCTTATGATAATTTACGTTGGTCGGGAGAGTGTTGTGTGTAGGCCGGGGGAGAATATGACATTTTACACAGATTGGAATTGTGTAGTTGTGACATTTTACACGTACTGGGAGAGCATTGTTGTAACATTTTTATTCAGATATGCACAGATGGTATATTTTACACAGATTTAGAAACTGTAGGAATTATATTTTACAAATTGGGAGATAGTAGGAATATTGTTTTACAAGAGATTGTAGGAATGTTTGTTTTTACAACGATTGGGACAATGTAAAGATGGCGCTTTACACAGACCTAGGGATTGTAGCGATATTATGTAACACAGACTGGGAGAGTGTAGAGATGTTACTTCATAACGATTAGCACAATGTAAAGATGGCGTTTTTACACAGATCTAGGCATCGTAGCAGTATTACTGCAGAGACTGCAGAGACAGTACTTTATACAGATTAAATCATTCATGTAAATGTAAGATTTCATGTAAATGTTAAGACCCTGGCGCAAAATTCACTTAGAGGTCGGTAATTTATACAGATAAAAGAGCTCATATTTGCACACGTTAAAGTTTGGTCAGCAACTCACTGTACCATCATTTAAGCACACCAGCTGGAATTTCTTATAGAAGAATGAGAGATCGTCAAACTCTGGGCTACACCCGGAACCCCCCGTAAAAACGAGGTGTGTATAAACATTTTTTTTTTGTTTTTTGCTTGTTTTTATACATGCCAATTGTTGTATGTTACAGTATATTTCCATATGCTCGCCCAGCCCCACCTCCACCCCCCACTCTCTTCTTCCCATCATCATTATTATTTTTATTTTTTGTTTGTTTATTATATTTTTTTTTTTTCATTTGAGTTCTATTTTCATTTGATGTTCCACAATGATTGCATGACCGCCTTGTTTGCTTGTTTGTTTTCTCACATTATTTCATTTCACTGCATGTTGTAGTCCCTACTCAGGGCGAGGACTGGATGCTTATCTATTATCCTCGTAAATAAAGAATTTTGGTTTGTCTTGTCTCTCTCTCTCTCTCTCTCTCTCTCTCTCTCTCTCTCTCTCTCTCTCTCTCTCTCTCTCTCTTTTGCGCTCTTTGTTTGTGTGTGTGTGTGTATGTGTGTGTGTGTGTGTGTGTGTGGTGTGTGTGTGTGTGTGTGTGTGTGTGTGTGTGTGGTGTACGCGCGCGCGCGCACGCACGCTCGTGCGCGTGGTTTGTGTGTGTGTGCGTGTGCGCGCTCGTGCGCGTGTTTTTGTGTGTGTGTGTGTGTTCTCGCGCGCGCACCGCACGTCCACGAGCGTGCACGTGCATGTCAGTTTAAATGAGACCGAACATCTCTGTATATATGGCTGATCATGTTCGTTTGTTGTGCGCGCATGCATGTGTGCCTGCGTACAGGTTCTGTACATTCGTTCGTTCGTGTGATTCCGTGTGCGTGCGTGTGCTGACGCATACACTTCTTTCGTCTAAAGCGATATAGGTGTGTGG
>JADBJO010002862.1:185000-187500 GCA_016801955.1 Conus betulinus
TTTTTTTTTTTTATTTTATTTTTTTTAGGTTTTTTTTTTTTTTTTTTTTTATATAGATGACTTGTGAGTTGATTTTAACGTGGTGACAGCCCTGATATGGCCCTTTGCGGTCGGCTGGGCTATAAGCAACCTTACTTACCTTGCAATATGTTCAGCTTCAATCAAGCGAGGGCCTCGGACGTTTCATAAAAAGAATCCACTGGTGTTAGTTTGAAAAAAAAAAAGCTGCCAATGTGCCTTTCTCCAACACTGTCACTGATTTCCGTTCGTCATGACAAACAGAGCAGCACATCTGAGTTTGAAATACCTCTTGCTCCCTGTTTTGCAAGTCAGTCAGCATCATCCGAATGAATAATCCCACAATGCGAAGGAATCCAACAAACATCAATCTGTGTTCCTTTCATTCGAATGCAATGGTCTAAATGTCCTAAACAAAAATTTCAGATATTAATGTTGGCGCACACACACAAAAAAAAATATATATATATATAAATCAAAACCAAAAACGTGGACAAACGAATCAGTAGACACAACACGACGCGTTTCGACCTCTAAAGTCTTCTTCAGGCAAGAAACAAAATAACCGGGACAACGAACGCCTGAACTTCAACGCGCCTCTCTTGCGCTGAAGTGGATGAAGATAAGTGATCGCTCGTTCATTTTCGTTGTCCTGAGTGTTTTTCGTTTCTTGCCTGAAGAAAACCTAAGAGGTCGAAACGCATCGTCGTTTTTTTGTCTTGTGATTTTTTTTGTCTTTTTTTTTTTTTGCGGTGCGCTTACATTATTATTTGATTTGTTTAGATTTCCGCCTTCAGTCGCCTAACTTTGCAACTAGATCTCAATGCCCTATTTAGAAAGACAGATTAAAACACCACCATGAACTAGAATGGAAAACAGATTTAGAGTCTAAAAATCAGGACATCGAGCGAACTAAGCGACAAACGATCCAAAATGACCAAGCCCTGTTTTGTTCCGTGCTCTGTCGGAGGCATGACTCTCATGCTGCTCATTCCGGATACGCCATCCACAGCCACACCCAAACTGTCCTATAGCCATCTTGCACAGGTAAGTCCACAGGGAGCAATCAGTATCAGGTCGTCCCAAGACAACCCGCCCGAGGAGACGCTGGACTGCCGCAGGTCATTCTGGCATTGTCCAGTGATGCCTGTTCTGATCCAACAGATGCTGTACCCAGTACCCCCCCCCCCCCCCCCCCCCCCCCCCCCCCCCCCCCCACCGCCACCACCTCTACCTCCCAGTCCTGCCTCCTGACGACAATACTTATTGTTGAGTTGTGGAGCCAGCATGTGTGCGTGTCCGTTTCCGGGATGATACACAAACAGTCCCTCCAACGACATTCCCTGTGAACAAGTCGTCACCGTCACCGAGGTCTTTGACTTGAAGGCATGCTAGCGGAGAGGAGAAATCGAAGCTGAAGACACCACGAGAGCAGAGTGAAGGGCTACAGAACTTAAGCCTTTCTTTTTTTTTTTTTTTTTTTTTTTTTTTGTTTGTCACTGACGTCAGCGAGAATTGGGGGTGTTCAGGTGCTAGGGAGTTCCAGTCTGCTCTGAAGCCACGTGTGACCAAGCTGCAGTCTTCACGTCCATTCGTAATATATCCTGGTGTCAGCCAGGCGCGGGAGATACAGACACCTACAGAGTTGGTCGGGGAAATTTGAGCGACATCCTCGAAATCACATCAATAAAGTGCATAAAACTCGAACTGTGTGGTTCAAGTGTTCCCAGTTTAGCCCACTACACACTCAACGAAGAGTCCCCTGTTTAAAATAAAAGAAAAAACCCAAACACCTCCCATAATACTCGACCACCCCCCCCCCCCCCCCGCCCCCCGCCCCGGCCAGAACTTAGCAGCAATAGACGTGTAAATTCATCAAATCCACACAAACTCAAGTACGAACAGAACACCTTGAATCCTATCCCCATTATAATAATCCTGGATACCAATACTGTTTTGTTGTTGTTGTTGTTGTTGTCATAATGCAACGCAGAAGAAAGATAATTAACTGCTGCTGCAGTTATGGCATTTGTTTTCACGTAACAGCACGTCATTTTCTAGCTACGAATTTTTGAAACATGCACACATATACAGTGAATATTTAGATGATTTCTTTCCAAATTAATCAGAGAGTACTATGCATGGATCCTGAAAAAAGAATGGTACCTAACCAGAAAAAAAAAGTATGTTCATAACCCATAGTCCTTATGTGAACAACTGCTGTCTCGTTTGTCTTAGAAAACAAGAACATTAAGTTTACATGGGTTGGAAAGAAAAACGTGAATCAGTGACAGACTTTTTTTTTTTTCTCATTTTTAACTTCCAGTTATTCTTATCAGTGTCGTTCTCGCGCTATGCAGTTCTCCGAAGTCGGTTAACGTCGTTGTGATGAATACATTTAGTGACCTGTGCTCACCAGTTGCTAACCTTACTGCACTGAGAGGAGGGAAGAGAGAGAGAGAGAGAGAGAGAGGGGGGTGGG
>JADBJO010002862.1:190000-200000 GCA_016801955.1 Conus betulinus
CAGACTGTCCGATTCGAAGACCAAACATTTGATTGAATCGTACCAAGGCCATGATGTACTTTGGAATGTCAACTCAAAAAAATTATAAGAATCTAAATATTCGAGAAAAAGCTTCGTATTCAGTTGTACAGTCCTTTGAAGCGGCATGTGGGATCAAACACGAAGGTTTTAAAACTATCGTGAAGCACTCCGTCCGTTCGACACTGACTGGTCGGATCGCACAGGTTGAAACGTTTCGTCTCAACTGTACGGACGAAAAGGCTCGTATGTCAGCAGCTTAATAAGTGAAACTGTACATTCTGGCCTTCAAGAATTCTACCCTTTCTACTTCGCGTGTTCTGCTTGACACAATTGTTTTGAAAATGCATTTGGAAGCATTTAACATGATTTTTAGTCGTTTTTTTTTTTTTCTCTCTTAAATTCTGTTTTTAACTGAGGAAAAAAAAAAAATAAAAGAAAGAAGAAAAAGAAAGAGAGAGGATTAGCTGATATTTTCAGCACGGTCTGGTCTGATATTGTCAGCGACGACAGTTGTGTTATTAGTTCAGTCACTGTGTTATTACACAGTACATGTAGATATTGTCTTTTTTTTTTTTTTTTTTCGTAAGAGTGAGACTTTTTTGTCATGTACATGTGCTTCTGTGAGGCAATGATGATAGTAACGAAACTAAATTCAACTTAAGCCATTACGGTAGGGACGGGATTTTTTTTTTTTTTTTTTTTTTTGGGGGGGGGGGGGGGGGGGGGGGCTGGGGCTTGTTGCTTCGTTCTCTTAAGGAGCAGTCTCCCGTTATCTCCCCCCCCCCCTCCCGCCCACGCACGCGTGTCCCTCCCTCCACTTCAGTCCCTCCCCCCTCCCCTGCACCCCTCCCTCCCACTTCAGTCTCCCCCCCCCCCCCTCCCCTCCCACCAACTTCAATTCCAACTCTATTTTTTTTTGTCTTGGGTAAGTTTGAGTCGAAGTGATTGGAGTCAGCAAGATCATGGGGACTGTCGTTGGAGGGACTCTTCTCAGTCTGACTGCGTGACGATGCAATTTTCTGCCGTGACCACAGACGTACCAGTGAGGCTCAGTAGGCGGTTTCCTGCGTGTCTTGCATTCGAACGAGGGGGTTTCTTCCCTGAAGATCTTTTGTTGTCAAGCTCTCGCAAGAGTATCGTCCTACTGTCGTATCTTGTATTTGAACGGGGCGCAGCTTAATACAAGTGAAATGACTATGCAGTTATGCAGTGTCTTCTGTGTTTCTTTCTCTTTTTTTTTTGGTTGTTGTACTCCCAGTTCTTAAAGAAGTGGGTGTACTTTACAATGGGAACGAAGTAATGCTGTCTGTGTGTGTGTCTGTCTGTCTGTCCGTGGTCAAAATGTGTTCCACTCGCTCCAGACAAAACTTCTGGGCCGATTTTTCTGCAAATGTATAGGTATGTTCGTTATGGGTCACGGATGATGCGCGATGTTTTATTTTACCAGAATAGCCGTTGCTAACGGCTATAACGGTTCGAAACGGTTTTTCTTCTTTATGGAATATCTCCAAAAGTACTTGAACGATTTCTAAGCGGTTTGGATGATCTTGTGACAAATCGGAGCCTCTTTCTATATTTTACATATGGATGTAATGCTGAAAGTCGATTAAACAACCGTTAAAAACCGTTATTGGTTGATTTTGAAATTATAAAGTGGTACGACAGGATTTATTATCTCAGTGACGAAATACATTATGACGCATGCTTACTTGTGACGGTTGTTTTTTTTTTTTTTTTTTTTTTTTTTTTTCAAATTATGACGCATGTTTGATTGTGACTTTTTTTTTTTTTTACACGCGTATTCAAGACAAACTGGGAGTACGTTTATATGCTTTGCATCTTGTTTCTTTTAATATTGATCAACCCCGTCTTTCTCGCCCATTCTGCGGGTCTGTGTGCAAGATTCTATCGATTCAGTTATCTTTCTAAGTAAGGTGACTGCAGACTGAAACTGAACACAAACAACAACAACAAAAAAAAAAAAGTTTGAAGTTTTCGTTCAGCGCCCCATCCTGCGCCGAACGTGAGAAGAAAAGTGATTCCTTGTTCTTCGTTTTCATTGTCCTGAAAGCTGTTTATCTTGCCTGAAGAAGACCTAAGAGGTCGAAACGAGTCGTGTTTTGTCTTGTGATTCGTTTGTCTTTGTTTATGATGGAATCACTAAGAATTAGTCTTAAGATCAGTCCCCTTTGGCTTTGTCCATGTACGTGTGTGTGTGTGCGCGCGCGCGTGTGTGTGTGGCTGCTTTGCTTGTCTGGTCGTATAATGACGGTCTTCCCACGCTTAGCAGTGAACAAGGAAAACCACTTCGCGCCTCTACGTTTGGTTCTCCTTTCCAATTGTTGGCTGGTTTTTTTCTGGTGATATGCGTCTCCCTATACCTCTTCCTCTCCAACACACACACACACACACACACATACACAGAGGCACGCACATGCGCGCGTACACACACACACACACACACACACACACATACGCACTCCTCTCTTGTGCCCCTTCCAACCTCTCCATTTTAATAGGCTGAAAAGAAGAAAACGTTCGAGTCCCCCCCCCCCCCCCCCCCCCCACTGCTAGTGACGTCATAGACGTTAGCGTCTGTTTAAAAACAGTGAAAGAAAGCCTGTCAAACGATCTGAAAAACATGTCGGTGAAAAGTGAGATTTCTTTTGTGCTGTACAGTCCTCGGAACTGTTTGCCAAGATACCCGGGAGCCAGGAGAGAACAGGAGACACTGTGGTCGTACCAGTGAGATCTGGGCACACTGCCAAAGTCAGACAGAATAAGCAGACGCGCTGCACAACGAGCTAGCATGGTGATTGTAACTTCTAGAATGTTCGCCAAGTTCTAGCATATGAGGACATTGCTATTGATCAGTGACTACAAGAAGAAGAAGAGGAAGAACAACAACAACAACAACAACACTAATGACACTATAATATCAATAATTATAATGATGATAATAATAATAATGATAACAAAAACACACACAATAATAATAATAATAATAATAATAATAACAACAACATTAATAATGCAAGTGAGAGAGATTATGATGGTGATGATTGTGGTGAAAATTAAAATAATAGTCGAACATTGCTCACTATTGGCGGACTGCTACTACTACTACTTCTACTACTACTACTATCATCATCACAACAACATTGATAATAACAATGATAGTGACAATGATGGTGACGATTGTGGTGAAAATGAAAACACTAGTCGAACTCTGGCTCACTATTGGCGGTATTCTCGTGGCCGTTGTCTTGCTCTAACGAGTGTGAAAAAGACACACATGTTTCGCACTTGTGTCGTAGTGCGTTGGTCGTCGTCAGGAGGTAATTTTGTCGGACTAACCCTAGTTGCTGGTCGGATAGTGTGGATTCTCTTGAGCCGAGCCAGACTTTGGGATAAAGTCACTCTTCTAGTCCGAACGTTATGAGTTCGAATCACATTCGCGGCAGTTGTATATGGTGGGGAGGGGCGAAGGAAGGGGCCGCGGTGGGTGGTGGAGGGTGGGGGTATTTTGATCGTAAGTTTTCGTTTCGATATGATGGGGCAAAATCGTTTGTAAGAAGTCCACTTTATCTGTCTGAATCCTTGATTAAACCTGCGTTCTTTCTGTCGGGACTCACCACAGTGATGACGTCAGTCTGAAGCTCACGTCATGACGTAGAGCTGGCGAGTCAGTGAGTATTAGACGTCAGCCCATTTTTTCCACAGGAAATCGATGAATGTCGCATGAAAAGTCTGTGTTCTGTACCGCGGCAGTGACTTTTTACCCTTAACCTTATCACTAACCCGGTGTAACGATCCAGTGCCAATTTTAACTCCCCGGGAGTTAAAACAAACCACGCCCAGAATGACTCCCCCCCCCCCCCCCCCCCCCCCCTGTTTTAGATTTACTCCCCCACCCCAAAACATTCAGTTTTACGTGTTAGTTACGATATCAGAAATAAACATTTAATATACACCACCTCCCTCCCCCCTCCCTCTCTCTGTCTGTCTCCCCCCCCCCCCTCTCTCTCTCCCCCAAACTTTCTTTCAGTCTCTCGTTCACTCTCTCACTCTCCTTGCTGTCGACAACCCTCTTTGTTCAAACTCAGTTTACTAATGTCCTCATAAAAGTCTCACGACGTGCGGAATTTTTCAGTATTTCTGTCTAAGGCATTTAAGTTTAGAGAATTAGTAACGTCTTAGCAATATGATTCTTTTGGTTTTGTCCCAACGTTGTTTCTGTTTCTATGTATTGTTATTGATACTTGTTGAGGTTTGTTTTATGTATGAATTTGTGCCCACTTATGTTTATTGACAAACTGCTTTATATGATGTTCACACACCCCTTCACAAGGGGCCGTGGCCTATTGTGAATAAACTCATCGTGCGTATTTTAACTCTACCCCAGGGTAGTAAACAAAGCTGACTAGAAGCATGCACAGAGAGAGAGAGAGAGAGAGAGAGAGAGAGAGAGAGAGAGAGAGAGAGAGAGAGAGAGAGAGAGAGGAGAGAGAGAGAGAGAGAGAGAGAGAGAGAGAGAGAGAAACAGACAGACAGAGGGGAGTGGTGGAGGGAGACACTAGAAACAGAGACACTGAGATAGATAAACAAATAGACAGGCAGACAGGGAGACAAGCAAAGTGACGGAGAGAGATTAAGCGAGACAGACAGACAGACAAGCAAAAAGGCAGACAGACAAGCAAGGAGAGTGAGAGAGCGAGTGAGATACTGAAAGAAAGTTGGGGGGGGGGAGGGGGAGAGGGAGACAGACAGACAGACAGGCAGACAGACAGAGAGAGAGAGAGAGAGGGGGAGGGAGCGAGGGAGGGAGGGGATGTATATTAAATGTTTATTTCTCGTATCATGACTAACACATAAAACTGAATGTTTTGGGGGGGGGGTGGGGGGGGGGGGGGGGGGGGGGGGGGGGGGGGGGGGGGGGTTAATCTAAAACAGCGGGGGAGTCATTCTGGTGTTGTTTGTTTTAACTCCCAGGGAGTTCAAATTGGCACGTGCTAATTCTAACTCCCGTGGAGTTAAAAAGTAGAGGAGAGTTAAAATGGATCGTTACACCGGTCTTAGTTTAACCCTAAGCTACAGTAATCCCAGCTATAATAGAAGTCCTTGAGCATGACCTAAATCTAACTCTGCAAAGCCGTTAACGCTTCAGAAGTGGAAAATGAACACAAACATCGCAGGTGTAAAAACCAGATCTATGCTGATCAACTGTGAGAAACGGAGCCTTTTAAATGCAGCCAGTGATTAGGATATCGTTTTTACAGGATAGCAACAACTGAGGGTTATTGACCGATATATTTACCCAGATTACCATGTTGTAACAGTGTCGTCTCCGGGTGCCTTACGCTAACATCTGACCGTAAGCTAACAGCAATGCACACTTCCTTGCAGATGTAGCCTACTCGTTCCTTCCTACTCTTTGTATTTCTTCGTTTTTTTCATTTTTTTTTTTTATTATCAGGGGTTTTTTTTTTTTTGTTTTGTTATGATGGCTTGATGTAAAAAAAAAAAAAAAAAGCAGTTTCTCTGCTTCTTCAAAGTTCCATCTGGAAATAAAATTTTGACTTGACTTGACTTGTCTGCAGCCGCATGGCACGTGATGTCCATCACACCAGTTCCAGCCAGCGCACCCGTCATCAAAATTCCCACGTAGTGGAAGATGCCTGGAGACTCAAATTGGATGACAGACCCCGACTGGGACTTAATAGTTGGTGCCAGTGAAGGACTTGGAAAGAATCCTGATGAACGCCCCCAAACCAGTTGTCTGGACTGATCCGGTAAGGCCGAGTACGTGTGTGTGTGTGTATGCATAAATGTGCGTTAGCATAAATCTGTAAACGAATTTCTCCAAAGTGTAGGGTAAACACTTTAACACTGTTTGCACGCGCCATCTCGCTCGTACTTTCGTCTTCACTTTCCGACGTAGCTTGCCACTTAAAGGTAGCTCTCAAGGGTTGTGTACAGCTGGTGTGCTGATGGGAGTAGGGAGAAACTCTAGGGGGAGCTTTGACAGCAGGTCTTCTTCAGAGAACCCCCCCACCCCCCCCCCCCCCCCCTCTCAGACAAGTGTTTCGGCCCTGAACTCCTTACACTCTAAGGGGGCCGGTGTAACAATCCATTTTAACTCCCCGGGAGTCAGAATTAGCACGTGCCAATTTCAACTCCCCGGGAGTTAGTTTAGGCACGTGCGTATTTAACTCTACCCCCTGGGGGAGGAGAGTTAAAATACGCATGTGCCTAAACTAAGTCTCCGGGAGTTAATTTCGATCAAGAAGTGTTGATCAAGATTGACTCCCAGGGAGTTAAAGAATAGAAGGGAGGGGGGGGGGGGGGGGGGGGGGGGGGGAGTCATTCTGGCCTTATGCCAGGAATGACCCCCCCCCCCCCCCCCCCCCCCCCCCCTTGTTATTCAGATTATTTCAGATTTTTTTTCCTGGGTGAAATAAGCATTGTAAGGCAATGCTAATACAACTTTCAAAACATATTTCATTGACTCATTCTATAATCTGAAAACGGGTGGGGAAGGGAGGGGGGGGGGGGGGGGGGGGCACTCTGGGCACGTCGACCACATGCACGTATATAAACACACTTATGCACACAAGCATGCACGAAGCGCGCGCACACACACACACGCACACGCACACACACACACACACACACACACACACATGCGTGCGCACTCACATTTGCAGACTTTATTTTTAGTGGTGTAGCACAGAGTACGTAATGCTGAATACTTGTCATAAAAACAGCTACTTGTATTGCTGTGAAGATTCGTTAAAATGGCAACGCCAAACTTCGCTGCAAACTCGAAGAAAATCGGTTCAGAAGTGGTCAAGCTAGAAGGCCTGGTATCTTAGGCGCTGGCTGGCTATGTCACCTGCTGAAGTGCTAACTGGTCAGGGTAGACTGCCTTTGCTACAGCAAGCATTACAGAGATTCGACGAAAATCGATTGAAAAAGGACATAGCTATAAGACCCAGCGCCCTGCAGAACGGGTGCTGGATGCCCAGGTCATCCACTAAAAGGACGCTAACTTCCAAATCACATTGGCACAGTCACACCGACTTCTCAAAGCAAAATGAAATTGAATCAGTTGAGAAACAGCTGAGTTATAAGGTCCGTTTTATGATTAACACACTCAGACACATACACACACACACACATTTGCATTGTAATTTTCTTCATCATGGTTGTTGCCGTGCTAAAATGAAAGGAGGGTAGTGACTCCCATCTGCTAAGCCTTTTATCCTTCGTGAGATATATATAAAAGACAGATAGGGGGGGGGGGGGGGGGGGGGGGGGGGGGGGGGGGACACACAGACAGAGATGGAGACAATTGGACTGACTGACAAATCGACCACCAGAGAGAGAGAGAGAGAGAGAGAGAGAGAGAGAGAGAGAGAGAAAAAGGGAGAGGGAAAGAGAGAAGGGGAGGGAGGGGGGGGGAAGGGGTGTATATTAAATGTTTATTTCTGATATCGTAACTAACACATAAAGCTGAATGTTTTGGGGTGGGGGGGGGGGGGGGGAGTTAATCTAAAATGATGTGTGTGTGTGTGTGTGTGTGTGTGGGGGGGGGGGGGGGGGGGGGGGGGTGTCATTCTGGCGTAGTTTGTTTCAACTCCCAGGGAGTTAAAAAGTGGAGGGGAGTTAAAATGCATGGTTGCACCGGGCCGCATCCAGGTCATGACTCATAGATACCTTTCTACTGCCAACTTTTTTTTTCCCCTGGCAATACCGGGATTCGAACCTGCAACTTCTGGATGCGTGGCGCGTCTTAAGACGTGCCTTTTTAGACGGGAGTCTTACCCCACTGATAAAGGGGCACCTGTATGGGCACTGTAAAAAACTCAATAAAGACAGTAAAAGTAATTTCCGTCAACTGATCTTTTAAACAGGGCTGAATGCGAGCTGGCTGATTCTGTTCAAGAGATTCCTTTCGGGCTCCGAGGTTCTGCTCAAAGGTTTGGACTTTACGATCGGGGTTGATATTTCATTATAGTTTCGTAAAGATTTTTTTTTTTTTCTTTTTTAATAGAAATCTTTGCTGGTAACATTGTGTTCATATATTTTCACAGAGGAAGATCATTCACGTGTTGGACTACGTGCACTGTTGGTTTGTTGTGTACCAACTGGTTTAGCAGACAGCATTTCCGGGATTTCACATCAGCATCCAGGGAACAGCGCTACTGATAGATACAGCCCTGATATGGCCCTCTGTGGTAGGCCGACTGGGCTAAAAGCAACAATACCTTACTGATAGATATGTGGTTATTCTTCGCTTGACAATCAAGGAGCAGACCCAAACCGTACAAGCACGTTTCAGATTCTTAGCATGATAAAATTCGGACGGACTTTAAAAAAAAAATTGTGACTGAGCCGAAGAAATGCAATATTGAAGACTTGAGATGTACAGGGACTAAAACCGAACATGCCCCAACTCCCTGATATTTGATTTTGTGCGTCAGTTGCAGTCGATGGCGCACAACAACAGGTCGAATATGTCACATTTTGCAACGGATGTAGCCAAACTGTGATAAACCCGATAAGAAAGAGCTTCAAAACACTTATCGCTCTAAGTCGTGTGGCCTCTTCAAAACGGGGTAACGACCTTGTGCTCCATTAGCCAAGGTCAACAATGTTTCACAACTCACCTGATGAAAGGATAGCTGTCTGTTGGCTGGATGGATTCTGATCACGTGACATCACAGATGCTGGTGATTGGTTAGGATGATAGGTTCTTTTTCTTTCGTTCACTGCTGATGGTACAGTATTTCGCTTGTCCTTTTGTGGTGTTTGGATGATTGACAAAGAAAGCGTAGCTGGAACCCAGTACTCCTCTCAGTCGGGAGTATTTTGGGAGAGCGAGGTGAAAGTACCTGGATTTTGTTTTGCCTGGACTGACCACGCACACACAGATTATATATATATATATATATATACATATATATGTGTGTGTGTTGTGTGTGTGTTGTGTGCGTGCCGCGTGCGTGTGTACGTGCGTGCGTGCCGTGTGTACGTGCGTGCGTGTGTGTGTGTGTGTGTGTGTGTGTGTGTGTTGTGTGTGCGAGAGAGAGAGAGAGAGAGAGAGAGAGAGAGAGAGAGAGAGAGAGATGTTTTACTGGTGGTAAGTAAGCTTACATCACGAAATAGTATACATAACGTTTGGACCATTTGTGAAAACATGTAGTCTATTGTATATGTATAGGTTGTGTGTGTGTGTGTGTGTGTGTGGTGTGTGTGTGCGTGTGTGCGCGCGCGCGCGCGAGTAGGCGCGAGCGTGTGTGTTATCTTTTCATTTTATTTCTTTCATTTATTTTTGTTACATTTGTATTCATTTATTTCATTTGTGTTTTTACTCTTTCGTGTAATACACCGATGATGGTGAAAACACATTTAAATGAAAGATTCATGCATTCATTTATTCCTTCCGTCGTTCATTCATGTCTTAATATGAGATTCCTCTGGAATCCAATAAACCAGTCTCACGCCTCGATTATCTTTCTTTCCTTTTCCTTCCTTTCTGTTATTTTGTGGACACCCGGGCTGGCCATAAAACGTGTTGCGCTGGGGCCTGGGGAGGTGACGGCCAGGAGAAGTGGTTCTGAAAGAAGTGTGGGGAGGGACAGGTGGGATGTTGGAGTGTCTGGGGGGGGGGAGGGGGGGGGGCGGCAATGTTGTGGAAAGGGGGGGCAAAGAGCAAAACAGAGCGGGAAAGGGGAGGGATAGGGGGGAGGAAGGGAAAATATTCTGGGTTAAGCAAATTCACCAGGTGGAAGGTTGAAGTGGATAGGGACAGGGACGAGAGGGGGCGTAGGGGAGGGTTAGATACGTACACAAAAAAATAATATTCGCAAAGGAAACGTTCGCGCACTTGCCAAAATTTAAAGATGGGGAGGGAAGAGATGGGGGCAGCGAGAGACGAGTCGGGGATGAGAGAGAGCGAGGGAGGGCAACGAGG
>JADBJO010002862.1:205000-207500 GCA_016801955.1 Conus betulinus
TTAATATTGCCAAATAACCAATGTTCACTTTTACCCAGAAAACCCCCTTTTCTAAAGACCATGACCTTAGTCTTGTCAGTATTAACTTTCATTTTTCATATTGGTGCAGCATGTCCGAAGCACGTTTAGCTGGTTTTGCAGACCAACAGGAGTAGATGCTAATAGAGCAATGTCATCTGCAAACAGCAGAATAAACAGTTCCATCATGTCAGGTACCAGCTGAATGCCGTGTCTACCTTTTTCAGATAAGTGATTTGCTAACTGGTTAATAAACATTTCAAATAGCGTTGGACTCAACACACAACCCTTGTCTGACTCACATTGAGCAGTCAAAGAAGTCTGAATATTCAAAGTTGGATCTTACACAAGATACTAATGAGTTATACATTGTTTTTAAAAGAGAAGAAGAATTTCCCCCTAATACCTTGGTTTCTAATACACTGCAATAACTTATCGTGTCTTACAGAATCAAAAGCTTTTCTGAAGTCTACAAAAGCAACATAAAGCTTTTTACCACGCTGAGACAAGCATATTTGAACCATAGAATAAAGACAGTAGATTTGGTATTTTGTAGAATAGGTTTTTCCTAAAACCATCTTGACTTTCAGAGATCAGGTTGTTATCTCTCAAGCCATGCGTATAGACGATTATCTAGAATAGTGCTATAGCATTTTGAAATTGAGCTTAATAAGGATACACCTCTATAGTTATCTACATTCTCCGTATCTCCCTTTTTGTGTTGGATTGGGATAATAATAGCCTTTGCCCAAACTTTAGGATAAATGCCTTTTGCAAATATAATGTTGATAAGCCTTTTCAAAAAGGAAATAGTAATTGCACTTCCAGCCTTCAACATTTCAGAAATGACTCCATCTAATCCACATACCTTACCTGACTTTAATTTGTTCACAGCAATTGAAATTTCACTTTCGGTAATTTCAGCATTTAGTATGTGCTCTTCGCGCGCGCGCACGCGCGCGAAAGCGAAAGAGAGAGAGAGAGAGAGAGAGAGAGAGAGAGAGAGAGAGAGGAGAGAGAGAGAGAGAGAGAGAGAGACAGACAGAGAGAGAGACAGAGAGACAGAGAGAGAGATGCACACATTTTTTCTGTATATCTGTCTTGTTAAATAGACTAACGTGCACGTGCACACTTATGCACATGCATCATTTCACAAAACAGGCAGTTTCTACCCGTTCAAGGTGAAGGACAGTCCAGTGCCCCAGTGTGGGAATGCTTAGGAAGATTCACAACGGGACAGAAGACAAAGATTTTCAAAGAACAACTTATGAACATTCAATTTCAGACACATTGGAGGGGGGGGTGCGGGGGTAGGGGGGGGGAGGGGGTTGAAAGAAATCTTTCCTGAATAAACATTGGAGTGACACATTGATGTCGGGTGGGAGTGACAGGTTGATGTCGGGTAGGAGTGCCACGTTGATATTGGGTGGGAGTGGACACATTGATGTCGGGTGGGAGTGACACGTTGATGACGGGTAGGAGTGACACGTTGATGTCGGGTAGGAGGAGTGACACATTGATGTCGGGTGGGAGTGACACGTTGATGCCGGGTGTGGAGAGACACGTTGATGCCGGGTGGTTCGAACGATGGCATGGGTAGCTCCGGTACCGACGCATACTGGTCCTGTAGCATCCAGCGCTCTCCGTGTGGTGAAGTCAGCTGGTTCCACACGAACGGAGGCTGGCACTGCACAGATGTTGCATACAGACCCTGCGCTGCAGACCGGTCCACCGACAGAAACTGAAGCTGTCTGTGTGTGTGAAGCTTGGCCTGAATCGACGAAGAATGGTCTGAAAAAAACAAAACAGCGGAATCCTGTGCTGGTGCTAGCTGGGGTCTGTAGTAACCTAATCCTAGTATTGAGGTGGCTCAGACTGGTCGAACAGACCGTACACAGGTCCTGCAAAGGTCTTGCCTGCTGTTGCAGTAGGGTTGGCTGGTTGTTCATGTATCAAGATGGCTTGGTCTTGTTCTAAAGCAGGCTTGTTCAGCTGTAACATCCTACGCCAAAGTTTCTTTCGTGCGGCGTCGTTTGTTCTGCATGCGTTTCCAGAGCAACACAAGGGTGCACACTGCACCTGTCCGAACACGAGTTCCCATGTTTTAATTTTCTACTTTAGTTCTGATATTGAAGTAGTTCATGGAGTAAAAGGTAAAGTGGGAACCAGAGTTCCAGCTTTTTTTTTTTTTCCATTCTCAGATTTTTGTATTTCACAAGTGATTCACTCTACACTCTCAACAAAAAACCCAGTCAGAGTATAGATGATGTTCCTCATACATTCGTTCTATTTCACAAATGATTCACTCTACACTCACAACAAAACCCAGTCAGCAGAGTATAGATGGTCATATACATTCATTGTATTTCACAAATGATTCACTCTACACTCACACAAAAAATCCAGTCAGACCACATCATACATTCCATTCAAGCAGCGAGCGAGCGATAATCAGCACAATAACAACACACACACATGAACA
>JADBJO010002862.1:210000-212500 GCA_016801955.1 Conus betulinus
GAGAGAGAGAGAGAGAGAGAGAGAGAGAGAGAGAACTTAAAAAAAAAATTCTAACATGCCATGGTGTGAATGTAGCCTGCAGATCTGACGTTCTCAAATTCAAACCACTCCTGGGATCATATTTTTTTTTTTTCGACTGGAAACCCCTCTCTCTCCACCCAGCTCTACATGGGTACCTAATCCAGTTCAGGTCAGGGAAGATGAAAGGCAGTGGAAGGGAAAGACAGTGGATCCACCTTTCGACAGTCTGTGTCAAGACATGATGAGCCCCTGTCAGTTCTCTGCCCCATGGCCTATATGACTTTAAATCTTTCTGTAACCTTCAGCTATTTTCCCCTGTCAGGGTGGAGTTGTATTCACATACACGGTACCACAATGTTTCGACTGCAGCAATACATAGGAGCCTGACTATTGCATCAAAGCACGTACTATTGTCGAAAAAATGTCATTCATGTTTTTCCCGAGCATTTTTCCGAGGAAACTGTAAACTTTTAAAAGTTAACTATGATGTTTGAGGACACAATCAGTGCAATCTACTGTGCTCTGGATTGACATAAATGTTGGTCATCTTAGGCCCTTGTGTCATTCTCGTAAAGTTGGACAAGATGAAAAACGTGTATTTTATATTCACTACTTGTATTACATGATGGTAAATGAGATTCGGTTGATCAGTGTGTTTGTATCGATTATACCAATAAACACATTCAAGCTACTTTTCAAACTAGAGAGAAACATCTGCCTGTTCTGACTCACATGTGAATCACAGGAAGTTGAAGGTGAGGAATGGGCGAGGGAAATGAGGAGGGATAGAGATAGGAAGTTCTGCTTGCCCCACACCAATCTAATGCAGCCACACAGATGCTGAGTGCACACTTCGCATCGTAACAATTTAGAGGCTGATGGGGGGGGGGGTAGAGGGATGGTGAGTGGCAAGGACTGAACAGAGAGACGGGAGGATTTTCCGCTTTGTAGTCTTGATGTTTTTAGGGGTGAAAGAGGTGTGCGTGTTGCCAGTGACCTAGTTCTGGCAGGCACTTTGCGATCAGTGCCCATTTCCTTCACCGACAGGTCGCTGTTGAGTGGTAGTGCGTTCCAGTCTGGGTCTTGATCCCATAGCTCTGACGTCATACACATGGCGCTTTACTTTGATGTAACATATATGGCTGGCCTCATTTCACTTCGTGCCTTCATTTCGGGTTTTTGCCACGATTATTGCCTATCATGTCATTTTGGTGACAATGTACAACTGACAATGTATTCTTACAATTTGCATAGCATCGTTTCTAGTGTCCACAAAGAATTTCAACCAAATAATGACTGAGGCAGCAAGCATCCAGGTATCCTATAATCAACCCGTGTGAAATCCAAGCTGTTGATCACAAGTAAAATGTTGGAGATGCGCGGAGAAGAGGCTTGAAACCGCACAGCAAGAGTAATGAAGGAATGGAGAAACAGCGATATCAGCGCAAAAAAAAAAAAAAAAATCGGCAAAACAGATGAAGAATTTGAAGGAAAGTGGAACCAAAAGACAAGTTAAGGAAATTGAGAAAAAAAACAAAACAAAAACCAAAAAACAAAACAAAACAAAAAACAAACACAACCAAAACAAAACAAAAACAAACAAAAACCATAGACAGCAACGATATCAAGAAATCAATCAGGATGGTAAAAGGCTTGACCAAACAGAACCAACGTTAGCTCCCATGTAAGGAAAAAAAGGCGGCGACTGTCTCACAAAGGAGAACGACATCATGAAAAGGTGCGCTGCCCATCACCCTGAACTCTCTACAGCAAGCAGAGCAAAGGAGATCTGAAGTGAGCGAACAGTACTGGCTCTTGACATCAAGTGACGGACCTCTCTCGCCTGAAAATAGTCCGTGAAGGAGTCAACAACAGCAGCGAAAGGTTTGCACCAGCAGTGAAAGTCGGTATGATGTTTCACTGTGTGGAACGTGCTGTTTTGTTGTCTCTTGACATTTAGTCTACACGTTGTCACATCTCTGCGTTCACACAAACTGAAACTGATGGAACACTGGTTAAAAAATGTTATAATGACGCACGTTTTTTTTACATCAGTATGTGAAAGGTTTGTAAATTAATCATCTCTTCTCACATGAACATGTCAGTTTTATGACACACACACAAACACACACAAACACAGTACACCACACACACACAGTTATGCACACACACACACACACACACACACCACGCACACACGCACACACACACACACACACACACACACTGCGCGCGCTCACGCGCGCGCGCATACACACACACACACACACACACACACACACACACACACACCCACACACACACTCTCACACACACACATACACACACGTGCGCGCATACATCACACACACACACACACACACACACACACACACACACACACAGACACACAGACACACACACACACACACACAAACACACACACACACACACACACACACACACACACACACACACACACACACACACACACACACAC
>JADBJO010002862.1:227500-250000 GCA_016801955.1 Conus betulinus
GACACTGCTTATTTGAGAGACAATAGAAAGTAGACCCATGAATTTTCGACAAACACATTCTCGTCAGACGTTACAATTCGTTTCTGCATGTATGTCGATTGAAGTAACGGTTACTCGCAGTAAACATCAGCCGGAATATTGGCCAAGTGCTTTGGAAAAATACCAGTCTTTGTCTGTTTTCTGGGACTGTCTGATTATCTGTTTGTCTGTATGCCTGTCTAAATGCTTGCATCTCTCTCTCTCTCTCTCTCTCTCTCTCTCTCTCTCTCTCTCTCTCTCTCTCTCTCTCTCTCTCTCTCATCTTTAACTCTGTTTATCAGTCTGTCTCAAAAGATGGTGATGAGAGAGAGGAGAGAGAGAGAGAGAGGAGAGGAGGGGAGGAGAGAGAGGAGAGAGAGAGAGAGAGAGAGAGACGAGAGAGAGGATGGAGAGGAGAGAGAGAGAGAGGAGAGAGAGAGAGAGAGAGAGAGAGGCTCTTTAGCTGTGTGTGTTCTTTTCGCGTGGTGCTCAACGTGATTGGTGAAAGGAAATCTGAAACGAGGGCAGGGAACAGTACACAGTTCATAAACAAACACACTCCTGCTCCCCGGATGAAACCAATACAGGCCCATAACTCCAAAGCACTGCCGCTTACGACAGCAAATAGCCCAGCAGACATGACAGCCCGGAGCACACAGAACAAACAAGGAAACATCCTTAGGGAAAGGATGTTCTAAGCTTGCCTATATATCCCGTACTGCTCGCTTCTACACGGCAACAATCTCAACAGCATTGGTTTGGACTGAGCGATGGGCGTGCTGGGTGAATTTGCCAGGGAACTCGTTTCAAAGAAGCGGTCTCTGCTGCAAAGGAAGATGTCTTCTTGATCTGTGACTGCTGTCGCCGGTTGCACTGAGCGTTTGTGGTGTCAATCCCCCTAGGGGTGGGGAGGGGTGTGGGGTGGGGAGGGGTGGGGGATGGGGGGTTAATCACAACTTCCCTTGTTGGTTGGATACCTTTCATGTGTAAAGGCAACGGTTTGTTTTTTATGTAAATAATGTATTGTTATAGATGATTAGAGAGAGAGAGAGAGAGAGAGAGAGAGAGAGAGAGAGAGAGAGAGGAGAGAGAGGGGAGAGAGAGGAGAGAGAAAAGAACACAAATTCAATTTTGTATTAAAAATGGAAAAAGTCACAAACGTTTTAATTGGGTTAACGTGCATAGTAGGCTGGACAATCCCTTGCGTGTAAACAGCTTGAACAAGCAGGCGAGTTTGAAGTTGATTTTGTGAGAAAGATGACACGAACAGAATGCACGTGTTCATGTAAGTGTGTGAGTGACTGTGAACTCGACTGTAAAGAGAGGACAGACGCTGACGACTGACAAGGGTGCGTGAAGCTGCCCAAATGCGCAGTTGCTGAGTGCTGACGACGATTACAACAGCAGGTGGTGTTTGCGATGCTGTATGTCCGTGAGCAAGCGGGAAAGTATAGATGCTGGAGTGTGGGTGTGTGTTTCTGTTTTATGTGTGCATGTCCTGGAACAGTGAGGAATAGAAATGTCTGGAATATGTCTCATCTTAATGACTTTTAATGATAAATCACCTCTCTCTCTCTCTCTCTCTCTCTCTCTCTCTCTCTCCTCTCTCTCTCTCTCCCTCTCTCTCTCTCTCTCTCTCTCTCTCTCTCTCTCTCTCTCTCTCTCTCTCATACGTGCACACATTTATGTATATATAATCAAGAGTGGCTGAGTGTTGTACTTTATTTGCATTACCAAAAGGAGAAAGATTGAAATTCCCATTTTGGTGTTACACGCATGTTTAATTGTTTGTAAGTAATTTTAATTTCCAGTGTCACGTTTGTAACTATAAATATGTATGACTTAACTTTTAGGGCAGCGGTCACAAATGTAATCTCTCTTGTAACGAGAGATAATAAAGTTTTCTGAATCTGAATCTGAATCTGAATCTGCATTTTTTGAGTTTCGTGTCTGGCAAACCTGCTGGGCCTCTTTTGTCCCCTTATCTGTCTTTCGTTGATTTTTCAGGATATTTATTTAAGGAGACAGAAACCCTCAGGTAAATGACTTATCTCTCTCTTTGTGCGGTGTCCGGATAATAGTATTTACTTCAGTTGGTCCCTGAGTGAATCCCTTGTGTGACATTGAGCCCATGACAGTGGTGACCTCTAGTTTTGATATGCGCAAAAATGGGTCAGAATACTCCCCCCCCCCCCTCTATCTTTACTTGAAAAAAACAGTTACATTAAGTGAACGCGCACATAGACAGTACCTTCGCGAGTGCGACCGGTGGGATACGGAATGCATAATTATACATGATAACGTAGGTAGGAGGAAAAACACTCTGAGCTCGATTCTCTTCCCTCCTTAACTTGTTTGCCTCTGTCTTTCTCTCTGTTGTTAAACTAACGGCAGTTTCATGAACATGTGGACAGACGTGGTATCTGTGCAAAACATTGCTCAGTTTGTGCATCATGCTGATTAAAAAGGAAAAAAAAAAGCAACTGGAACATACTGGTCGAGGTTATGAACTGAATGATGTCAGTCGAGCCTGTTTTTGAAAAAAAAAAAAAAAAAAAAAAAAAAAAAGTTACGATCGTGGGTTGCTGGTCAAAATCAAAATGGAGTGGGATTAGGGGTGAGAAGAAATACACAGTGTGTCCTATTGAGATTATTTTGATATACAGTGTGTCCTATTGAGATTATTTTGATATACAGTGTGTCCTAATGAGATTATTTTTGATATACAGTGTGTCCTAATGAGATTATTTTGATATACAGTGTGTCCTATTGAGATTATTTTGATATACAGTGTGTCCTATTGAGATTATTTTGATATACAGTGTGTCCTAATGAGATTATTTTGATATACAGTGTGTCCTATTGAGATTATTTTGATATACAGTGTGTCCTATTGAGATTTTTATACAGTGTGTCCTGATGAGATTATTTTGATATACAGTGTGTCCTATTGAGATTATTTTGATATACAGTGTGTCCTATTGAGATTATTTTGATATACAGTGTGTCCTTTGAGATTATTTTGATATACAGTGTGTCCTAATGAGATTATTTTGATATACAGTGTGTCCTAATGAGATTATTTTTGATATACAGTGTGTCCTAATGAGATTATTTTGATATACAGTGTGTCCTAATGAGATTATTTGATTAGTGTGTCCTTTGATATATTTTTGATATACAGTGTGTCCTATTGAGATTATTTTGATATACAGTGTGTCCTATTGAGATTATTTTGATATACAGTGTGTCCTATTGAGATTATTTTGATATACAGTGTGTCCTATTGAGATTTATTTGATATATACAGTGTGTGTCTGATGAGATTATTTTGATATACAGTGTGTCCTGATGAGATTATTTTGATATACAGTGTGTCCTGATGAGATTATTTTGATATACAGTGTGTCCTGATGAGATTATTTTGATATACAGTGTGTCCTAATGAGATTATTTTGATATACAGTGTGTCCTAATGAGATTATTTTGATATACAGTGTGTCCTATGATTATTATTTTGATATACAGTGTGTCCTAATGAGATTATTTTGATATACAGTGTGTCCTATTGAGATTATTTTGATATACAGTGTGTCCTATTGAGATTATTTTGATATACAGTGTGTCCTATTGAGATTATTTTGATATACAGTGTGTCCTATTGAGATTATTTTGATATACAGTGTGTCCTATTTTGAGATTATTTTGATATACAGTGTGTCCTATTGAGATTATTTTGATATACAGTGTGTCCTAATGAGATTATTTTGATATACAGTGTGTCCTAATCTGATGAGATATATTTTGATATACAGTGTGTCCTAATGAGATTATTTTGATATACAGTGTCCTAATCTGATTATTTTGATATACAGTGTGTCCTAATGTGATTATTTTGATATACAGTGTGTCCTAATGAGATTATTTTGATATACAGTGTGTCCTAATGAGATTTTGATATTTTGATATACAGTGTGTCCTAATCAAATTATTTTGATATACAGTGTGTGTCCTAATGAGATTATTTTGATATACAGTGTGTCCTATTGAGATTATTTTGATATACAGTGTGTCCTAATGAGATTATTTTGATATACAGTGTAATCTAATGAGATTATTTTGTGTCCCAGTGTCCTTTTTCCTGCCAACGTGTCCTGTTCATGGGCTATTTTTTCATCCAATATCTCCAGCATCTCTTTCGCACTTGCAGGCGGTGCGTTGAGTTTCTGGCATTTAGCTTACAGAGCCTGTCAACATTCCTTGCCATGATTGCCAGCATGGATGTCCTTGGCACTGGGGTTTGAATTCTGACCTAGGTTTGGGGACATCTTTACCTGCAGGCGTAGCATGCTGCTACTCATTCAGCCTTCTGTCTTGTGGGTCTTCATGCTGTCCACGTTCTGACTCCCGAGTTAAATCACTTAACCTGATATCACGCATCCAGGATATATGTCCGTAAAGAGAGCCGGACAGCAGTTTGTGTCTGTATGACTCTTCTGATGATTCCTGTGCTTTTGTATCAGCTTGGGCTGAAAGGCAAAAACTGGAGCTTCCCTCATTTTTGTTGGATGTTTCGTGGTTTGTCCTGTGTGCCTCATGTGTCCGACTGTACGCAAGGTGAATAGTACATGAGCATATGAATGGTTGTATGTGCGTTTTGTGCATGTATGCGTACGTGTGTGCGTGCGTGTGTGTGTGTGTGTGTGTGTGTGTGTGTGTGTGTGTGTGTGTGTGTGTGTGTGTGTGAGAGAGAGAGAGAGAGAGAGAGAGAGAGAGAGAGAGAGAGAGAGAGAGAGAGAGAGAGAACGTGATTCTAGACCAGAAACAACAAATCGAGGTACGTGCAAGCACTCACAGAACATTAAATATCGCAGGTAACTGGTCCATAAACACAACCTAACAATGGAGCAGTATATACGTGGGTAGAGGGTACAGAGACGGGGGAGTAGGCGAAGGGGAAGAAGGGGGGAACGAGGAAGACCGAGAGGGAAAGGGGGGAGAAGCCGGAGGACAGTGAAAAAGGATGAGCGAAAGGAAGAGAGAGAAACAGGTACACTTGGTTAGACATATCGTCTCACTGTGGCTGCTACATTGTCACGTGTGCTTACAGAGGGTGGGGAGGGGGTGAATTGGGCCCACACAATGACACAAATGGTGCAGAAAAAAAAAACAAGGGAAGAAATTCAGCCCAGACAAAGATGAAAATATTCCAGGAGCCAAGTCTTTACAGGATGGAGTCTCTGTTTGCTGGTGAATCCAGCATGGACGACGTCGTCATTGGCAAGTGAACATAAACAACAAGTGCACGTGCGTGCGTGCGGGCGTAAGTATGTGTGTGTGTGTGTGTGTGTGTGTGTGTGTGTGTGTGTGTGTGTGTGTGTGTGTGTGTATGCAGGTGTGTGCGCGTGCGTGCGTGCATGCGTGTATGTGTATGTGTGTTTATGTATGTTGTGTGTGTGTGTGTGTGTGTGTGTGTGTGTGTGTGTGTGTGTGTGTGTGTGTCTGAGTGTGTGTGTGTGTGTATGTGCGGATGCGTGTATGTTGTGTGTTGTGCGTGTGTGTGTGTGCTCGCGCGCGCGCGCATGTGTGTGTGTGTGTGTGTGTGTGTGTGTGTGTGCTGCGGTGGAAGGGTGGCAGGGTGTAGGGACGGAAGGGGAAGGGACAGGGGCGGAGTGGGTATCAAAGGAGGGAGAGTGCGCAAAAGGAAATTAGTGATAACGCTAAATGAATGGCTTTTAAAAAAAAATTGTTTTTCTCGTCTCTATCAAAAGTGCCAACTGTCAACCAGCTTGACGGAGGGTAGCGGTGTCAGCCTGGTTAATGTGGTTTGAAGGGTAAGGTAACCTTTCCATGGCAGTGGCAAGCAATCAACAGAGTTTGCGTGTTGACGTAGGATTCCGTCCTCTGATGGATCACGTACAAAATGGATGCTACACGACGGGGAGAGAAGGCGTGTGAAGAGCACTTGAAGCACTTCCAGTCGGAAAGGGACTGAGAGTCGTGTTGTGACATTAACACGGCGGAGGGAGTTTGGGTGTTGTCAGGCACTTGAGGCCTTGCACAGTTTATTTTCTCCAAAGGAAACACCAAAGAAAAGGTAGAAACAAAAGACCCAAGGACAATTAAAGGGCGACATTTGGAAACACAGGTTCTTCAACCGCAAAGAATTTATCATGATTTTCGTCGAAATGGAAATCCTTGTGTTTAAGTGGGCTCATAGCTGAGCCTAACAGGACTGAACTGCCGCTCAGGTCAGTCTGCACACATAGGCTCCTGTTCTGTTTTGTTTGAGTCTCCAAGAAAAAAAAACAAAACGAAAAGGTATTTTTCTCTTTGGAGGTGGGAATAATTTGGCTTTGTGTTTCATCAAGGCTTCGTGCCTGATATACATTCTTTTTTTTTTTTTTTTTTTTTTTTGCCTGAGAACATTTGCCGTCTCAGCCTAGGAACAGCAGAAGGATTTTTCTATTTGTGTGTTTATGGGAAGATTTCCGTGCAGCACCCTCTTGGGATCTTCTCAGTTTCGGTCCATACGACGGCTACAGGGATATCTAGCAACACAGCCCCTTTATGCGCTGTAAGAGTTGTGTGTGGGACGAACCGACTGGGGGGCTATGTGGACTATTGTTTAAAAACTTGAATACTGGACCACTAGTTTATATCATATCGGAACGTTGTGCTTCAAATTTGATGTGGCGTACGTGTGTGTCTTTGGGGAGCGAGGGACGTTGTTGGGGTATCGTTTTCCTTCGATCCCCGTCTTTCTGTATATACTGCCTTATCCTTACATACACGCAGTCTTTCTGTACACACTGCCTTATCCTTCCATGCACACAGTCTTTCTGTACACACTGCTTTATTCTTTCCATGCACACATTCTTTCTGTACACACTGCCTTATCCTTCAATGCACATTCTGTACACAGTCTTATCTTTACATGCACATAGTCTTTCTGCACACACTGCCTTATCCTTACATGCACACAGTCTTTCTGCACACACTGCCTTATCCTTACATGCACACAGTCTTTCTGTACACACTGCCTTATCCTTTCATGCACACAGTCTTTCTGTACACACTGTCTTATCCTTACATGCACGCAGTCTTTCTGTACACACTGCCTTATCCTTTCATGCACACGGTCTTTCTGTACACACTGCCTTTATCCTTACATGCATGCAGTCTTTCTGTACACACTGCCTTATCCTTACATGCACGCAGTCTTTCTGTACACACTGCCTTATCCTTACATGCATGCAGTCTTTCTTTACACACTGCCTTATCCTTACATGCATACAGTCTTTCTGTACACACTGCCTTATCCTTACATGCACACAGTCTTTCTGTACACACTGCCTTATCCTTACATGCACGCAGTCTTTCTGTACACACTGGCTTATCCTTACATGCATGCAGCTTTCTGTACACACTGCCTTATCCTTACATGCACACAGTCTTTCTGTGCACACTGCCTTATCATTACATGCATAGTCTTTCTGTACACACTGCCTTATCCTTACATGCACACAGTCTTTCTGTACACACTGCCTTATCCTTACATGCACGCAGACACTCGGCCAGAGTGTTCGTCAAACGTGAATTCTTGGAGCAGCAACAGGAGGGGAAGTGGAGAGAGGGTGGGGGGGTAGAGAGGGGGGCGCCTGTGTTGTTTTTTTTTTTTTTTTTTTTTGGATGTTGTCACGTTTAAAGCCAAGTCGACCACAGAGGACGTACATCGTCCCACCTCACTGGTCGGCTTGGCTTTGAACGTTTTGAACGTAACCTGATATGAAACGCGACAGTTCGCAGTCAATTGCAAGGTCTTTTGTTTCTTCCTTACTTTCTTTTGATTAGTAGGTGAAGCAAGGATTAGGAGAGTAAGACTAAAAGTACTGATGCTTAGCGGGAGGGTCAAAACAGGAAAGAAAGGGAAAAAAAAACATTAACAAAACATGAAATGAGCAGTACTCGGAAATAACGGCAATAATAACGACACCAAGAAGAAATCATTCGAGCACAGCACCAATAATGAAACATGTAACAAGGACAAGGTCAAATGATAGCAGTAGTTATGATCTGGATCAGAGGGTGGCAAATGACTACCTACATAAGAATAACGTTTACTAAACACATAAAGGGAAAAGGGCGGGTAGTTAGTGGGTGGGAAGGGAACGGGGTGATTAAAGGTAGGGGAGGGGAAATCACTTTAGTTGTCTTGAATCTGTGCTAGGGATTATATCCCTTTCTTGTTATGATGTCCAGATCTTGTTATCCTGTATGGACTCATATGTTCTGGACAAGACAAGAATCCAAATCATTACTGCTATGTGCACTAATGAGTGTACGTCAAGTCACAATCATGTTATCATTCATTGATTGTAAAAGAATAAGCACCACATTCCCCCCATCCTGCCCTTAGGTGTAAGTGTTATGGAAAATGTGTGTGTGTGTGTGTGTGTGTGTGTGTGTGTGTGTGTGTGTGTGTGCGGCGTGCGTGCGCGTGAGTGAGTGAGTGTGTGCATGTGTATGTGCGCGCGCGCGCGCGCGCGCGCGCGCGTGTGTGTGTGTGTGTGTGTGTGTGTGTGTGTGTGTGTGTGTGTGAGTGAGTGTTTGAGCTCGCGCGCGCGTGCGCGTGCATGCGAGTGTCCACTTTGGAAGTCACATGCTATCAACAAATCATATTTTGAAAAAAGTCACAATTGAACACACACACACACACACACACACACACACACACACACACACACACACACACACAAATCAGAGATACGCTGCAAATTCTAGAGATGTAATTGTTCCCCAATACACAACACACACCGTTCCACCTCTCACCCGTACTCACACATGACAGATGTCCTGATCTTTTCTGAGCATCAATGCCCAGCAGCAGGCGAACAAAGCAGATCAGGTATCCTTTGACGAACGTCTGCAATCCACAAAATATGTGCTTTTTTTCAATGGAACCCCCCATACCCCTCTCCTTCTCACTGTCTTTTCATTTTTCACTGAGGTGACGCCTCTAGCCTCCTCTTTTCTCGCACTGTTTTTTTTTTTTTTTTTGAGCCTCACAAAAACAAAGAATACAAAGGGTATTTTTTATGATGGAATAAATTGTGAAAACAGTTACGTGTCTTTTGGTTTATTGTTGCTATAGTTTCCATCGGTTTGTTAGACGCCAGTACTGACTTACATCCGTTTTTGCGTCGTTGTTGTTCGGCTAGGCGGGGTTTTTAAACGTATCAGTGTTTACGGGATTCATAACCTGCGTCTGCCCACAGTTATCTGGGATTGGGGCCGTTCAACAGTGTATGGTTCGTTGCACGTGCTTACACGGCCTTGTTGTGTTCCATCTCATTTTGAAAGGACAGAAACCTGTTTTACGAAGATGAGGTTCCAAATAAAGGAACAGATGTGTTTGAGCATTTGTATTTTTCTCTCTCTCTCTCTCTCTCTCTCTCTCTCTCTCTCTCTCTCTCTCTCTCTCTCTCTCCCTCCCTCCTTTTTTTTCTTTGAACAAAACATGTATCTTGTTTTGAGTCGTAACGACCAGCCAGGCATAGTTTGTTGCTTTTTGTTTATAATATCTGGCGAAGACATATCTACGGAAATTCAGTTGTCTTGTTTGATTTGGTCATTTTAAACAGCGTTGCTTCGCACCTTGATTCTGTACGTTCACTTCTATTTCACCTTGTTTTCAGTAACGCCACGGTCTGTCATTATCCCACACGTACACAGCGCCTGACCAGTAAATAACCAGGCTACAATGTGCATCACAGGACACTGAAAATAAACTGAAAAAAAGCTTTATGATAAAAAAGACAATGACACGAAGATGGGCGTGAAGTGTAAGATCAATAACTTAACACACAGATATGTGTGCAATCGTACTCAAGTACAGACGCTCCTGCATGCGTATATAATTATACATCCAAGTATTTCTTTATGCACATAAATGAAGAACGACTCTTGGAATCCGATTGTTGATCAGAGAGGGGTTGTTCCACCAAGCTTTGACGGAAAAGGGATTTTAGGTTAAGGGGAAATAATTAGGTTTTCAAGAAAAAGAATTTAGGTTTTCATGACAAAGGTTTCAGCTTTTAAGGAAATGGGATTTCGATTTTCAGTTGTTAAATTTTCAAGAGAAAGGGTAGCATGATGTTTTAGGGAAAACACACAGTTTTAGTTTTTCAGGAGAAAAAAAATGCTGGATTTACATAAACAAGGGTCGTTAGCTTTTCAGGTGTAACAATTGATCTAAAATGTGAAAGGACAGTAAACAGAAGCTGTGGAGGGATGTGAATGTCAGATTTTGCCGTGTACTGGGATAATTTTCTATACCAAAGGATATTTTTCTATACCAAGCACATTTTGTTCTGAACAGTTATCCTATCAAATTAAAAGTGTACGTGTGGCTATCCATATATCCCACCGTCAACCAGGCCTGAAAGCTACAGAAATATGAAGCATTGGTAAGCAATTGTTGGCACAGTTCTCCACAACGCGCTCATTACGCCAGACGTGTTTCAAAGACGTTTAGCAAGAGGACCGGAACACGCAGACAGAAAACAAGTCAGTCTAAACCTAAAAGATTTTGTTCATTTGCCACATATGGCCGCAAAGAAGAAACGAGTTTTATGCCCATTACACATACGCCACTCTCTTCCACCCGCTAGTGTCTTTTAAAAGGTGTACAAGCTCCGTGGTGCGTTCCCATGTGATGCACCATTCACTGTTAAGCACATTTTCAGAATGTTGGTACATGATGGCACGGAAACACAGAAGACACTATGTAACCCTGTTCAGAGGTGTTCCGTCAGATGTCATTTTCATGGCTCCTGAAGATGTAATTATCTTATCATCTGATCTAAAGATTCGTTGGAAGAAAACTTTTCAACAATTTTCGTTTCGAGTTTAAAAACTGGTTCAGAGTTTTCTTTTCTTGAAACTACAAAAGGAATTGATTTTGACGAGATGAAAGTCCTGATGTGGATTCCCAAGGTCAGATGGACTTCAAACACAACATGAACTGGATTGCACTGCGTTGTTAAGCGGATAAAACTCGACTAGGCGACCCCAGCCCCTCCGATTTGAGACCACATGACACACTCAACATCACGCTGGTAGGGCCAGACGGAATTCTTTACGTCCACTAATGGCGGTCAGTTTTGTGACCTTCCACCGCTGTCCATGACGAATAGCCAGAGCGTTATTGTCACTCATCGCTGATTTTTTTTTTTTTTTTTTTTTTATTCAAAGACTACATGCAGCTTACTTTCAGTAAGACTATGGGACTTATTTGATACAACAATCGGCACAATATTCATACATCCATACGATAAGTGACAAAGACTTTGATGATCTCTTTAGGACCCTGGTCAGTCAAACGCTTCTGATCCCTAAAGAAAGGACAAACAGTTACCACCCCTGACGAGAAAACAGAAAACGAACCCGCTTACCATGAAATCACCAAAGAAAGGTCAGAAAAGTCGCCTATCTTGTACAAAAGTATTAAAAAACAGAGAGATAGAAGAGTCATCCACTCGGTATATTAGTGGCAAAGAAGACAGAAACATAACCACCTGGTACACAGAACCAAAGAAGAGACAGAGAGGTGCCCCACCTGTACAACAGAACCAAGGAAAGACAGAGAGGTGCCCCACCTGTACAACAGAACCAAGGAAGAGACAGAGAGGTGCCCCACCTGTACAACAGAACCAAAGAAGAGACAGAGAGGTGCCCCCACCTGTACAACAGAACCAAAGAAGAGACAGAGAGAGGTGCCCCACCTGTACAACAGAACCAAGGAAAGACAGAGAGGTGCCCCACCTGTACAACAGAACCAAGAAGAGACAGAGGGGTGCCCCACCTGGTACAAGAGTCGGTCCAGCATGGCTGAGCTGAACACCTGTCCAGCAGCAAAAGGCAGGCGGAACATGTAGGGGAGGTTGGACGACGTCTTCTCTTTCAAACGCTGCAATGCAAAGGTGACAATCATCAGTGAAAACTAGCGCACATCCCCAACATCAATCAGTCCAGCACACAAAGACTTGTTTTTCTTTAAAGGGACATAAAGGACAAGATAAGAGGGTAAAACAGAACGCAGACCCGGAAGAGTGATTGCATGTTCTGAAAACCCAAATGAAGCCAACAGTCTACATATTCATTGGATAGTTTTAAAGCAAAGTAAATCCTATCTCTTACATACCCATGAGATATACTAAGGCTCCAAGACTTTTAAAACGTCAAATTACCCCCCTTGACCTACAAAAGGCGATGGAATAACGCTATAAAGCAAGAAAAATCACCAAGCCTAACAAACGACGGATCCCATCACATCCAAGAATTCTCCTGCACCTTCTCCAGCCTGGAGATCTGCTGTGTGTACGTGTCGTGGGCCTGGAAGTGCATGAACCTCATGTTGGAGTCCTCCTTCATGTCCGTCAGGATGTTCAGGCTGGGGAACAGACTGCCCACAAAACACCAGGTCTGTTCAACCGCTGAGCTCATTTGCATTGAATGCATTCCACCTGTACCATTTTGCACACACACGGACTGTCTCTGTCAAGAGGCCGTAAACTAAGTTAGTATTGTATTGTCAAAGTTCACATCACAAAAAAGTTCCAGCGAGAAATTCGCGCTTGGCCGTATTGCGTAAGGGTGTTGCAAATCTTTGTTTTTCACCCACTTGCGTGCATGAACGTAATATTGGTTACTCTGAGAGCGAAATGCCACCATCGTCTCATAACGACCTCCTATCAACCCCAACCCCCACCTCTTTTCTCCCCAAATGATCACCACTAAAAGTGGGAGGATGAAGGACAATTGTAAAGTGGGACAGATCGGGAGGTTTCATGCCCATTACGACGTTCGGTCACACCTTAATCTCTCTTGGAAAGTTCCAAGCGATGTGGTGACGGGTCAGGAGGATGAATAGCCATGGTAACTCGTTCTGTTTGTCACCTCTTGTCTGTTGACGCGACTTCGTAGGACCTTAAATGTTTAGGTTCAAGTGACCCTGGTGTGTACTCAGAGACTTCGTTCTGCAGTCACAGACTTCAAGCGCATTTCCACGTTAAAAATGGTCAAAATCTAATCACTTAGAATATTTTTTTTTTCCTTTTTCTGATAATGGCGTTCATTTTTATATCAAGATTTTTTCACGTCCCTACTCATTAACCGCCCCCCCCCCCCCCCCCCCCCCCCCCCCCCCATTCTTTTTCAGTTTATGCTTCTTCTTCATTATTTTGCCGTTCCTTTTTCTTTACATCGATGTCACCAAGAAAGTTTTTAGTTTGGAACCGACTTTTTATTTCCATTAAGATGAATTACAGATACGCCCACAGCTTTCAAATCTACTCCGGTGTCAGTGCACACATCACAAGAGTTTTCCTTTCTGCTTGGATGAAGTCTCCCCAGTCCCATTGGGTATTCCAGTGACGCCAACTGGTTCCCGGCGTTGATATTGCTCTAATCTAGCAACCTCGTGTTTGAGTAGAACAGCGTTCTTTTCCATTTCGTCTGTCTGTGAAACTTTCTTTATACTGTTTGTTACAGCTCAAATCAGAGTCTCATGTGTGTTCATTAGGGATTTCTCAATAACCTTTGTGAGAATGTTCGTATCTCCAAGGAGTATCCAATTTGTTTTGCAACACTTGACGCAATTCTTTCAAAGTCATTTTAGAACTTCACGGCAAACTGACCAATAACAGATGTCGGATTTCCAGCGTTCTTAACCAAAAGTGACCGTCTTTGGTATCTGTCTTTGCTTTCTTAAATTTGATTTCTTAAATCAAGTTCACTTAAAATACGTTTTTCCACAGATTCAGTCACTTCTTTATGACTTCAACTTCCTCTTACGATTTTCTTGAGAACGTCCTCAGTATCTCTCTCATTTTGAAACTGCAACTGAATCGAGCAAACAAAACCAACCCAGAAGCACCAAGAATTAAAAAACAAAATATACCCATCGCTATATAAACATGTTTCCAGTTGTTTTGTACAGAACGTCGCGCATGTTTTAAATACAATACAAAAAAAAAAAGTTGCAATCACTTCAAACCTTAGAAAGCAAATTTCCTTCCATATTAGTTAGCCATTTGACATCTCTCTCTCTCTCTCTCTCTCTCTCTCTCTCTCTCTCTCTCTTAAACACACACACACACACACACACACACACACACACACACACACTGACATATGTACCAACAAACACATGCGCACGTGCACGCCTACCCACACTTCTGAGCAGTGTTACCGGGTGATTTTCTGCACCATGACAACGGTCTCGGCATCTTCCAGCCTCTCCTCTGTTCCGCTGCCGGCGCTGGCCCCGGTGTTGAGATGACCAGGTGGATGGCTTTGTGGATCCCGCATTTCAGCAGGTCGTCCAGGCTGCCGCAACATTGGACACACTACCATTAGAATTGTGCAGGTCACCAGCGCCAGTCTCTCTCTCTCTCTCTCTCTCTCTCTCTCACACACACACACACACACACACACACACACACACACACACACACACACACACACAAACGCACACACACACACACACACACACACACACACACACACACACACACACACACACACACACAAGCCCCAAAGACGTTTGTTCCTTCGGGCATATTTCATCTTTCCATCAAATCAGAATCGGCACAGAAGCATGTTTCTTAACTCTGTAGAGCTGATTCTGGTCCCCCTAGGGGAGGGATACCGGGGGGCATTTTCTTCACCGACAGCTTCCCTGTCTTCTAACAATTCTGCATCACTAACTTCCTCTTCTCTGCTACTCTCTTTCACTCTGCCCTTTCCCCCTGTATCTATTGTCTTTTCCCATCGTCGTCTACTAACAGTCTGTTGTCTCCCTTTGTGGGCCATTCTACTGTCTTTTTTCGGGAAACTTCTATAAACCTTTGTTTCTGATAGCATGTTGTGACATGTTAGCTTTTTCTTTGTTCTCTGGCAATAAGTTAGAGAAAATTGTATACACTGCCGGAGCGGGCGCTAGCTATCCATTGTGCATCGTCTATTTACCCATATGGCTTTTCTATGATGTTTTCAAACTGAATAGTTTTCATTCATGTTTTGCTCGTCCATAACCTAGAAGCAATAAATCTGAGGGAAACACCTGGCGCTCTCAGCATGATTTAAGCCTTAAGATGTCAGTTGTTCAGATGCCATATCATAACTGCATTTCCTTGTATTTTTTTTTAGAATACGGTGGGTATTTTTTTGTCGGTGGTCATCCACTTGTTTTGTTATGTGTGACTTTTTCTCTTTGTGTGATTTCGACAGCCCTGAAATGGGTCTGGGTGGTCGGCTGAGCAATGATCATTAAAAAATTCAGCTGAAACTGATCCTGGATCTGTCTTTGATCCAGATCTGAAGCACAGATCCACACCAAAATTAAACGACTTCGGCCGTGTCCTACGGTCCACCTTAACATCGGATGGGGACTACAAGCGAGTCGGACCCGTGTGCCTTCCTGGCCCCCTGCACACGTTAAAGAACCCACGGCAGTTGAAAATCGAAAAGAGCAGGGGAGTTCCCCGCTGCCCTGGCAAAATTGATGTAGATTGAAGATAACCGCCTGGTATTTCTTACCAAGCCACGAAAAATTTTCACTTACTGTTATCGTGTGCCATCGTGTACCGGTGGAAACGGAGGACACGTATAAAACATCGTATGCATCCTATGTGAGAAACTGGAGGAATAAATGAGATAACTGAAAATGAGTGACTGATATTTGAATGGTACGGGAAACGACTTAATGTGCGCCAGTAGGCTGCTCTTCGGCCGGCTCTACCTGGGTAGGCAGCCCATTGAGTGAGTGAGGTAGGGTGTTTATTGTAAAGCGCTTAGAGCTTGGTCTGTGACCGAGGATAGGCGCTATATAAATACCCAATATAATAATAATTAACAAGTTTCCTTGAAATGATTTTGCATTATTTGCTTAATCTAGTTAAACAACACCTTTAATCTTTCCCTTGGTCGGAATTCGAACCCAAAAAAATTAATGTCACAATCAACCTTTCCAATCCTACCAACAAACAAACAAAAAAAACAACAACAAATAAACAAGACACAAATGAAAATATAACCTTCTTGATGGCAGCTGAAATGGAAAGTTAAAAGACAAGGACAGCCACTGACCTTTTCAACGAGCCCTGCATCCAGTAGACCAGAGGGAAATGGGCAATGGTCTCCAGGAACAGACTGTCCGGCCTGAGACAGACATAAAGTAAGCTTACACCGTGATTATGGAATCCTGTGAAGATCCGTTACGATCTGTGGTTAACGATATGGGGATCGTTTAACACTATACACAATTTCAGTGAAGTTCAAATGATCATTGTGAATTTGAAATCAAAATAGGTGCAAGAGAGTAGTTCTCAGAGTCACAAGAGAGAGAGAGAGAGAGAGAGGTGGGGGCGCACACACTCACACACACGTGCGTGCACGAGAGGAGAGAGAGAGAGAGAGAGAGAGAGAGAGAGAGAGAGAGAGAGAGAGAGAGAATGGAGAGAGAGAGAGAGAGAGAGAGAGAGAGAGAGAGAGAGAGAGAGAGAGAGAGAGAGAGAGAGAGGGGAGGGAGGGAACTCGGATCTCAGATGGTTCACTCATATAAAGCTATTGTCACATATGAAGGGGAATATGGAGAACGTGAGAGAGAGAGAGAGAGAGAGAGAGAGAGAGAGAGAGAGAGAGACAGACAGACAGACAGACAGACAGACAGACAGACAGACAGACAGACAGACAGACAGTCTACCTACTGGTTCTCCACCATCAGGACGACAGGGTAGAGACAGACAGACAGACAGACAGAGAGACAGACAGTCTACTACTGGTTCTCCACCATGAGGACGACAGGGTAGAGACAGACAGACAGACAGAGAGACAGACAGTCTACCTACTGGTTCTCCACCATGAGGACGACAGCGTAGAGACAGACAGACAGACAGACAGACAGACAGACAGTCTACTACTGGTTCTCCACCATCAGGACGACAGGGGGTAGAGACAGACAGACAGACAGACAGACAGACAGACAGACAGACAGTCTACCTACTGGTTCTCCACCATCAGGACGACAGGGTAGAGACAGACAGACAGACAGTCTACCTACTGGTTCTCCACCATCAGGACGACAGGTTAGAGACAGACAGATAGACAGACAGACACAGACAGTCTGCTTACTGGTTCTCCACCATCAGGACGACAGGGTAGACAGACAGACAGACAGACAGACAGACAGTCTACCTACTGGTTCTCCACCATCAGGACGACAGGGTAGAGACAGACAGACAGACAGGCAGACAGACAGACAGTCTACCTACTGGTTCTCCACCATGAGGACGACAGGGTAGAGACAGACAGACAGACAGACAGACAGTCTACCTACTGGTTCTCCGCCATGAGGACGACAGGGTAGAGACAGACAGTCAGACAGACAGACAGACAGACAGTCTACCTACTGGTTCTCCACCATCAGGACGACAGGGGAAAGACAAACAGACAGACAGACAGTGTACCTACTGGTTCTCCACCATCAGGACGACAGGGTAGAGACAGACAGACAGACAGACAGACAGACAGTCTACCTACTGGTTCTCCACCATCAGGACGACAGGGGAGAGACAGACAGACAGACAGACAGACAGACAGTGTACCTACTGGTTCTCCACCATCAGGACGACAGGGTAGAGACAGACAGACAGACAGACAGACAGACAGACAGACAGTCTATCTACTGGTTCTCCACCATCAGGACGACAGGGTAGAGACAGACAGACAGACAGACAGACAGACAGACCGTCTACTTACTGGTTCTCCACCATGAGGACGACAGGGTAGAGACAGACAGACAGACAGACAGACAGACAGACAGTCTACCTACTGGTTCTCCACCATCAGGACGACAGGGTAGAGACAGACAGACAGACAGACAGACAGTCTACCTACTGGTTCTCCACCATCAGGACGACAGGGTAGACAGACAGACAGACAGACAGTGTACCTACTGGTTCTCCACCATGAGGACGACAGGGTAGAGACAGACAGACAGACAGACAGACAGACAGACAGACAGACAGACAGTCTACCTACTGGTTCTCCACCATGAGGACGACAGGGTAGAGACAGACAGACAGACAGACAGACAGACAGACAGTCTACCTACTGGTTCTCCACCATCAGGACGACAGGGTAGAGACAGACAGACAGACAGTCTACCTACTGGCTCTCCACCATCAGGACGACAGGGTAGAGACAGACAGACAGACAGACAGACAGACAGACAGTCTACCTACTGGTTCTCCACCATGAGGACGACAGGGTAGAGACAGACAGACAGACAGACAGTCTACCTACTGGTTCTCCACCATCAGGACGACAGGGGGTAGAGACAGACAGACAGACAGTCTACCTACTGGTTCTCCACCATGAGGACGACAGGGTAGACAGACAGACAGACAGACAGACAGACAGACAGTCTACCTACTGGTTCTCCACCATCAGGACGACAGGGTAGAGACAGACAGACAGACAGACAGTCTACCTACTGGTTCTCCACCATCAGGACGACAGGGTAGACAGACAGACAGACAGTCTACCTACTGGTTCTCCACCATCAGGACGACAGGGTAGAGACAGACAGACAGACAGACAGACAGACAGTCTACCCACTGGTTCTCCACCATCAGGACGACAGGGTAGAGGGAGGCCAGAGACAGGCAGCTGGAGCGCAGGGGGATGATGAAGTTGTACACGGCAGGACTGCACTCGTCCACCGCCATGATGATCAGCTGCCTGGTCCACCGACTGTCCCCGGCGTGCTTGAACCGGCAGTGCTCGCAGTCCTGCCACAGAAGAGCACAGGTCGTTGGAGTACAGGTCGTTGGAGTACAGGTCGTTGGAGTACAGGTCGTTGGAGTACAGGTCGTTGGAGTACAGGTCGTGGGAGTACAGGTCGTTGGCCGTGTCATCCTCACACATATTACTTCTTCGCTCCTACATTGCTTCTACGCCGCTACACAAATGAGCAAAATCCTATGTCGAACTGGTTCTGCTTCAGCAAGGCGTCAACATCTATAGGCTACTTTTTTTTTGTTAGAATATAATCTTTAAGCAAACATTTACTGGCATGCTTATCAAAGAACGGAAAGTGTCTTTGAGAAGCAGTGGCAGATATGAGTCCAATTGTCTATGTCTTTCCAGTTTTTCTTTTCTTTTCTTTTCTTTTCTTTTTTTTTTTTACGTAAAAGGAACATTTGGAACACTGATATCCTTTGTTTCATAGCAGAGCGTGCGATTTGAACTATGATGTCCTACTGATCATCAAGAAGTTATATCAATACAATGAATCTGTCCATAATGCATTATGATATAAACTCTGTGTATGCGACAAAACTTCGACTGAAAATTAACGGCAGTCCTTGTTTGAGTGCTCATTGTACACAAATCTCAGAAAGAAAGAAAAAAAAAAAGAATTAAGGACTATGTATGAATAAATCTAGAAATCATGGCAGTGTGAAAACCAAAGACACAGAAATAATGTAGCTAAATTATCTTTCATGCTATGAACAGAAGGTAAAGTTTCTCGGGAAGAAACTATTCAAAATGATCCTTCATGCTATGACAGAAGGTAAAGTTTCTCAGGAAGAAACTATTCAAAATTATCCTTCATGCTATGAACAGAAGGTAAAGTTTCTCTGGAAGAAACTATTCAAAGGATTTCTAGTAATACATGATACAGTGTAATACAGAAATAGATTTATGTGCATTCGCCTGGATGCTCACATCTTTAATACATCAAAAGTTTCAAAAAAATTACGAATAATTGATGCTGGTTTAGAGTTTTCAAATAAATGCTGTCGGACTGTTTATGATTCCAGTGCTGTTCAAACAACGCCCCCCCCCCCCCCCCCCCTCCCGCCCCCCAAATCTCTGCTTATCCTATCCCCATGTGTGTATTAACGCCTGTGGCCGATGTACAATATTCCGTCAGAATTCAGAGTAAGCTTACTCCAAGCCGTCCATTTTGACTCTCCCTCTCACCCCCCCCCCCCCCCCCCACCCCCACCCCAATTCCACTCCAATCTCCATTCCTCAGCCCCCTCCTCTCTCTATTCCCCGGCAACAAGGCTACATCCAGAGAGTTGTGTTTCAGTCCCGGCAGCAGCAGTAGTTTACAGAGATCCGTTAGCTGGTCGTCCTGAAGCAACTCATCTGAGAAAACGCTGCAGTGCTGCTGAATCACTTCGGCAAACCCAGCGTTCAATGCTGCCTGTTCTGTTCAGAAGGACGTCTCCCACTTAGGTGGACAGCTGATGGCAGCAGTTCCGTATTCACAGTTTCCCGCGTATTTCATGACGGTGACCGCAGTATTTTTTTCCCCTTGCAGAGGGGTGATGTTCTTGTCTACTCTGTTCGTTTGTTTGGTTTGGTTTGGTTGTTTGTTTTGGGAGGAGGGGGCTGTGTACAAGATTAGCCTACGCAAGACTTTTCAACTGATATTCACAAAACTTTGCGGAAAGACGGGAACGTGGCCCTTAAACAAACCCATACATTTTTTTTTTTTTTTTTGCGGTGGATTCATTGTGCGGATCCGGGTAAACGGTAGACCCTATCTCGTTCTTTCTTTAATTAGACCTACGTATACTAACCTGCTTCACAAGTATAACAGAGTTTCTACAGATATGACGTAACCAATGATGTAATCAATGACGCCACTACTAAACGCCATCATTAGACAGAGTACATGGAGCTGAAGACATAAACTTTCCATTGTACTGACGACATGCTGGAAGAGTAGAGTCCAAATTCTACAGCCTGAGTATTCTGTGTACATCAGATACATATAAATGATATAAATTATATAGATAAGTGCCTGCGCGAAAAATACTGAGCATCAGTCCTGATGGACGTGTGACCGCGTGACGGGTCAGTACATTTGGGTATGGATTGAGGAACAGATTCAGATCAAAAGACAGATCCATATGCATTTGCAGAATTACCGAAATGAAATATTTCGCAAAAAAAAACTACTCTACTGATTTCCACGAAACATGGAAGAACGATGGAAATGTGGCCACAAAACAAAAAGAAAAAAAAAAAAACAGTGTAGCAGATCTATGAAGGTGCACTTGGGGTAATAAAAGCGTTTCCAGAATTTTACATATCTTGAGAAGATTATCACAATCTTGCACACACACACACACACACACACACACACACACACACAGAGGCGCGCGCGTGCGCACGCACACACACACACACACGCGCGCGCGTGTACGCGCGCACACACACACACACACACACACACACACACACACACTTTGCAATTCAGCAAACTGCAACACAAGAAAATGCTGCACACAGCAGCACACAATATAAAACAGTACAATACAATACAATGCAATATAATACAGTATAATACAATACAATACAGTACAATACAATACAATGCAGTACAATGCAGTACAATGCAATACAGTACAGTACAATGCAGTACAATGCAATACAATACAGTACAATGCAGTACAATGCAATACAATACAGTACAATGCAATACAATGCAATGCAGTACAATACAGTACAATGCAGTACAATGTAGACCTACTCACCGTTGCCCAGGCAGTGCAGCAGAGGGCCGGGGGTCACAGTGCAGGTGGCAGATGATTCGCTTCGTGCCCACCCACAGCCATACAACAACAACAACAACAACAACAGCCTACTCACCGTTGCCCAGGCAGTGCAGCAGAGGGGACGGGGGTCACAGTGCAGGTGGCAGATGATTCGCTTCGTGCCCACAGCCATACAACAACAACAACAACAACAGCCTACTCACCGTTGCCCAGGCAGTGCAGCAGAGGGGCCGGGGGTCACAGTGCAGGTGGCAGATGATTCGCTTCGTGCCCACAGCCATACAACAACAACAACAGCCTACTCACCGTTGCCCAGGCAGTGCAGCAGAGGGGGGCGGGGGTCACAGTGCAGGTGGCAGATGATTCGCTTCGTGCCCACAGCCATACAACAACAACAACAGCCTACTCACCGTTGCCCAGGCAGTGCAGCAGAGGGGACGGGGGTCACAGTGCAGGTGGCAGATGATTCGCTTCGTGCCCACAGCCATACAACAACAACAACAGCCTACTCACCGTTGCCCAGGCAGTGCAGCAGAGGGGCCGGGGGTCACAGTGCAGGTGGCAGATGATTCGCTTCGTGCCCACAGCCATACAACAACAGCAACAACAACAGCCTACTCACCATTCCCCAGGCAGTGCAGCAGAGGGGCCGGGGGTCACAGTGCAGGTGGCAGATGATTCGCTTCGTGCCCACAGCCATACAACAACAACAACAACAACAGCCTACTCACCGTTGCCCAGGCAGTGCAGCAGAGGGGGGCCGGGGGTCACAGTGCAGGTGGCAGATGATTCGCTTCGTGCCCACAGCCATACAACAACAACAACAGCCTACTCACCG
>JADBJO010002862.1:255000-267500 GCA_016801955.1 Conus betulinus
ATAGACCCCCTGACCATCACACTGTGGGGCTTCTGCCTTTTTACCAGCCACGTGTGGTGCGGCGTGAATTTCTGGCTTGTGTACACGTGTAATTGAAATGCAAACGACAACGGAACAATATTTTTCTTCATTTTTAAGTCCCACTTACACCGTCATTCATAGACGTCAAAACAGCATCCGACAAAGGGATGACAGCATCCGTCAAAAGGATGTCAGCATTCGACTAAGGGACGTCAATCTTGGTCCCTTCATCTCCTGCACACCCCTCTCGGTGAATTTTCTTTTCATTTTACGATTTGTTTTCTTTTTCTATTGACATTTCATTGCTTTTGTTCTTTTCAGAGATCTAAATACAAACCAACATCTCTAAATAGTTCCAACAGACAGTACTGACAAATTTGATGAAGATCTCGCCAACTGCTCTGAAGTTCCTATGCAGACATGTAGAGGCCTACCACCAAAATCAGCAGAGAGAAACAGGACTGAACAATCAACAACCAATAAATTCTTTAGGTGCTCCAAGCCAAAATGAAAAAAAAAAAGGAAAGACAAAAGGAAAAACAGAGTAGGGAAACAATGTAGCTTTGTGCGCGCGCGCGCACGCGCTTGGTTGTGTGCATATGTGTGTGTGTATGTGTGTGTGTGTGTGTGTGTGTGTGTGTGTGTGTGTGATCGTATTTCTTGTCAAAGTGCTAATATTCCATTTAACTGTGTAAAAACTATACAAAACGAACAAATAAAATCGTAATGCTGAAAAGACATCGATGTTTCATTATAGAAGAAAAACCATACTTCAGTAAACATTAAGCAGCCCATCGAATCCTGTCTCTTTGTAAAACGGAATCGGTGTTCAGCCATGATGATTTGTTATCAATTTCTGTCATTCTTTTTTGGGGGACTTCTTGATAACACTTTTGGGAAGATATTCCAACTAACTGAATCTGTATTTCCGAAGAGTAGGAGACACGACTTTATTGAAAGAGCACCGAGCGTCAAAAAACAGGGGGGAGAGTAACTCTACATGTAAGCCATGTCTGTCCCTACCACAACTGTCAGAGTGATCCACGCTGACAGGGGACACGGGCTCATCCTCCAGCATCATGGTGACCTCGGAGTACTCCTCCTTGGTCTGGCTCATGTAGAAACAGTAGTCGTTGCCCTTCAGGATGTAGTCAGGGCCAGGGTTCAGCTTCAGGCGAAGCTCGTTGTCGCTGCTGTCCAGGACCGCCAGAAGACAGACACCAAGTCTGCACACACACACACACACACACACACACACACACACACACACACACACACACACACACATGGAATGTAAACTATTACGCTAACAGGAACGAAGGCTTTTTCCGTACACGCACTTTTAACTTGTTTTTATACAAACACATGCGTGCGCGAGAGAGCACACACACACACACACACACACACACACACACACACACACACACACACACACACACACACACACACGCACACATATACATATACACAGGCGCGCGCAAGCGCGAAATCTTTTTTTTTTTATAACGTGCGCACGCACTTTTGAACTTTTACAGAGAGAGAGAGAGAGAGAGAGAGAGAGAGGGGGGGGGGGCTTGCTTTTCACACATGGACTTTTGAACATGCTTCTCTCTCTCTCTCTCTCTCTCTCTCTCTCTCTCTCTCTCACACACACACACACACACACACACACACACACACACACCGCACGAACGCGCGCGCACACACACACACACACACACACACACACACACACACACACACACACACACACACTAAAGGAAAGACCCCCAAACCGGCTACTCTTGCTTACTTCTCATGCACTTCAGCCGAGGCCTGCACAAAAGGCTTCCCCTGGAATTTATGGAAGAAGACGCTGTTGCTCAGCTGGATGTGGTAGATCTCGTTGCCAGAGTGGCGCCCGTACACCTTCTGCCACGAATCTTTGGCACACTGTCCCTCTCTGCCCGTCAGAAGCAGAAGCAGAAGCAGAACAGAATGAGAGCCACGTGTGACGACAACGTTTGCAGTCTGAACCCCTGCTATGTATCCTCGACTCTCACATCTAGAAACCCATGTCTGCTGCAATGATAAGACGACTGACATCATAGACGTGCCAATGGTAGAGCATAACTGTGTACTAGCTCAGAATCGTTTTTCACTGTGGGATTCGGTGTTTCTTAGTGGAATGTTATGGAATCTATTGGGAAGACTGGAGTCTCCTTTATTGCTGACTTTTATCTGTACGACGTAAGTGTGCTTCACTCCCTCAGTGAATTGTAACGGGCAGGCGATTTGCTCAACAACCAATACTTGTCATTAAAAGAGAATAAAGGAACCAAAAAAAAGCCATCATTCTGCCGATTTCTTTTCATCTGACTCAGGCAGTTCTTGAGATCATCACCCTGAGCTGCAGATTACAAATAAAGTTTAAAAAAAAAACACGCATGCACACACTCACGCACGGGCGCAACCACGCGCGCGCACAAACACGCACCAAGTGGAGACTTACTTTCCCCGTGAGGTGTACACGATAAGAGTGACCAGTGTGGACAGCCCAGGGTACAGACAGTTGTTGGCAAGCAGCGCGAACTTGAACTCGTCTTCACAAACAACATGCTCTGGAAACAGAAATCAAAAGAAAGAAAGAAATTTCAACATTTTCTTCTTCGTCTACGTTCTATTTACATGCACTTTCTATTTACTCTCTTCTGTTCTATTTCTTATTTTCATAATTTAAATCTCCAGACAGGCAGCGTGTTTGAGGACCATAGTACATTATCAATGCTAGACACGTGTAAGCCGACCAAAGTATGCATTACTGCAAAAAATAACTTTTTTTTTTCACAAGTTTTTCTCCAGAATTTTCATAAAGGGTTCCGGGGATTGCGGACCTGACCTACAACAATGACAGAGACAATTGATTTTCCTCCGGTGTATTCCAGTGATAGTTCGTCAGTTGTCAAAAGGTTTTCAAGCATCGCAGGATTGTCATCAAAATGTACCAGAGACTGTCGATCTGTAACCAGAGGCAGTCCACCAGAGAAGGCTTTGTCTTGTCGCAATGAGTGACTTTTGTGGTGTTCAGTGGTGCGCAAGATCCCGCCTATCAAAGCCTGTACTGATCACAGCATCTGCTTTGTTACAGAGCCACGAAAGTAAGCATCTCCTTGAAGAAGGAGACCGTCACCCTATCCAGCCATCGAAGTGAAGGAGAAATAAAAATTCAGCTCCCCGGGGGAATTCTGGGAGTAAGGGCCACAGAATTTACGACATTTCAACTGGGTAATTCATTCTCAAAGCGTTCCATGAGTACCAAAACTTCTTTCTGATGGCGTCAGGGATGCGTCTTTCAAAACCTCCAGGAAATGAATGGCTAACGTAATCTAAGTGTGTTGTAAGACGGCAGACTTGTCCTTAAGAGTATTCCTGAAATGGAAAAAAAAAAAAAACTTGTCCTCAATGCGTTCAAGGGATAATAAAAGATTTGTCCTAAAAGTATTCAAGGGACGGCAAATTTGTCCTCAAAGTGTTTAAAGGGTGGCCCACCTGTCTCCAGAGTGATAATGGGATGGCAGACTTTCCTTCAAAGCACTTCACGGATGCCGAGTGATTGTCCTCAGAGAGTTCAAGATGTCAGATTTGTCCTTTACGCGAGAAAGACGACAGAGCTATCTTCAAAGTGTTCCACAGAGCGTTAAACGAATGGCAGTTTGTCCTGTAAACCTTCCGGGATGGCAGATCAGTTATCAAATTATTCCGCTGTTGGGCTAGTGACACAGACATAGACATCACAAAGACTGATATTACTGACAAAAAATGTGTCCTTTATTCTCGGTCACTTTGGCAGCGTTCTTGAACTTGTGTGCTACATTTCACTAAAACGCTGCGGCTCTTATTTGTGGGATGGACAAAATTTGTCTGTCCAAATATTTCAAGTGTGACGTGCAGCTTTTGCTCAGATCGTGAGTGAATCTATGCGTCTAGGCAGCAACTTCATGCTGAAGCACAAACTGTTCACAGCCCTATCAAAAGGATTTAACCTAAACTGTCTGAAATAATACGTGCTAGCTCTGGCTCAGAAAGAAATTTCTAGCATTACCGTTGAAGGGGAAGTAAATCCTGTGAAAAGAAACATGCACCACATGCATAGCGGTTCAGCTGCTGTGGCTGGTGCTTCTGCTCATCAAAGAAAAAGACTGCAGGGCTTAACAATTAAACAGAACAAAAACCACGTATTAACACACAAATATTAATCAGTTTCCCTATAACAAAAAAAGTGAATACGAGCGCGTGCGAGCAAGTGTGCGTGCGTGCATGCGTGCGTTCGTGCGTGGGTTTTTATGTCTGTACCTGTATGTTAGTCTGCATACGCAACAAAATGCAAGCATTTTAGTATCACAAGCGCAAATTGCGTACAAAAATTACACTCACCTGCAAACCTGACGTGCTGTTTGTTGGTGGCCTTAAAGAGCTGGATGCACTGAGTACAGCTGGGGGCAAAGTCCTTCACTGCCCATGACCGCAGGATGGTGTGCTGGTCCTGAGGGGGGGGGGGGGGGGGGGGTCACGAACATTAACCAGTAAGACTATTTTATGTATTCAAAACAATAAGGTCATAATAGTTTCTGTGCTTGTTTTTCTAGCAGCTGAATTTGAAGGATTCAAGCATAGTAGCGTTTTCTTGGGAGAGGAAAGCGGGGTGGTTAGTAACCGCTCTCTCTCTCTCTCTCTCTCTCTCCTCTCTCTCTCTCTCTCTCTCTCTCTCCCCCCCCCCCCCCCATGTATGTTATATAGGTAAATAGAGGTTTGATTGAAAATTCAGGTTTTGATCCATGATGGTGTCGTGTTTTAGCGCCTTCCTTTAGGCGTTCAAGATTTTGTTTTTTATCATTGTGCATAACTGTATATATTGACCATTCTGTGTCATTGGGTGACATGTCACTGAAGAAGGCCTAGGTCAAAATATCTGATGATGAATACAGTTGTTGTCTCATCTGTTGTTTTCTTCTTCTGATTATACACACATGTATGTTATATATGTGTGTTTCTAGATTTATCTATCTATCTATCTATCTAATATATCTGTATGATATAGACAGACAGAGGAATACAGACAGAGACAGTAACAGAGGCACAGAGACAGAGAGACAGAGACAGAGAGGCAGGGGAGAGCACATGAACAAGTGTTTCATGAATTTATGCCTCTGTCCATATTCAAGAAACATTATGCAATATATTTTAACGTGGGAAAATATTTGCGACATGACAGAAGGAAAAAAATACCCCGGCAGCAAACTGGTGGCGTCAAAGAAAAATCGTGCCAATTTCATTGTCGAACATCATATTCAACCATACAGCTGACAAACTTGATTCTTGAGAGAGAGAGAGAGAGAGAGAGAGAGAGAGAGAGAGAGAGAGAGAGAGAGAGAGACAGACAGACAGACAGACAGACAGACAGACAGACAGACAGAGAGAGAGAGAGAGAGAGAGAGAGAGAGAGAGAGAGAGAGAGAGAGAGAGACTTACAGATTTTTCTTGATCAGAACAGTTTCTGTCACACAGGAAGAATACTGACTCTGCGTGGTTGATTCTGAGACAACACACACACACACACACACACACACACACACACACACACACACACACACACACACACACACACACACAACACACACCGGTTTTGAATGAAGCACATCAATCCTATGGCGTAACCCTACTTAAGCTCTGTTTTTCTGCACTATATGACTAAAACGAGAAATCTGTTCGCTGCTCATCACTCTAAATTGTTTTCCAACCGCCAGTACACACGTGGATCGGAATCATTATGTAAAACCAGACACTGATTGATAGACACAATCAACAGCTGAATTGTCTGTCACAGGCTTCTTGCAATAGAAACGCATTCTTTATATGGAGGCGTGAGCATCGTGCAAAGAAACTAGCTTTGAAAAAAAACAACAAACAGGATCGCAAATAAATAAGTGAAATCACACACAAAAAACCCCCAGATAGATGAATGGATGAATTACATCAATGAACGAAATAGTGCCAGGTATTGTTTGCAAACATAGTAAAACGTCGACTGAGAATTCAGACTTTTCCAGTAACGGCCGAGTTAACCCTTCTTCAGCGGAGAGTAGACCCTTCTGTAGGAAATGAGTTGACCCTTCTTCAGAGCACAGTTAACCCTTCTACAGTGCAGGGTTAACCCTTCTCAGCGGAGAGTAGACCCTTCTTTAGGGACTGAGTCGATCCTAGTTCAGGACAGACAGACCCTAGCTTTCTGTGGACGGTGGAGCTTTCTTTCAGGACTCAGCGGACCATTTTTCAGGGTACAGTTTTTTTTTTTTCAGGACACAAGTCTTCCACTGTCTGTTTTGGAATGTCTCAACCCTGCCATTAAACAATTATGGATGTGGACATTGATCATTTCCAGACTGACTTTGATGCTGCACCTTTGTGTGTGTGTGTTAATGAAGAAAAAAGAAAAAGCAAACGCTTGACATGTATCGGCATCAGTGAGCTCCTCGCTTCCAGTTTGGCGTTGTTGTATCCGGCCGTGTGTCACCCTGAATTTTTCGTTTGTTTCATACTGACTGTGACGTGTGTCTATCAGTAGTTCTCCAAGAGGATAGGTAGATGATAGTTGATATTATTACTATCATAATTCTCATTTTAAGCATAATACCGATAATTGTACAATTCTAGTGGTAAAAACTATTGCTGTAACATGTCGTTCCTTCTTTTGTTCCTTCCGAATAACTACGTACTGTGCACTGTATGGTACAAAACTCTTCTTAGTTGTGCCTTGAAAGCTAGCACAGAGAGCGCATTGTTGCAAAGTAGGAGGCAGTGAGGGATTGAGTTTTCAAAAAAAACCTTAGAAACAAGGCTGAAGAAACGCTTCCCAAACCATCTGAAGTTTTCTGTTTGAGTTCTTTTTTTTTTTTTTTTTTTTACGGGAGAACAAGACAGGATGGGGTCACTGATGTGGGCAGATGCAATGAAAGAGAGCTATACAAACAATCAGCAGATGCAATGAAAGAGAGCTATACAAACGATAATAAACCAAGAAAAGCCCGTAGTGCTGACGACAGAATTTCACAGGCAGCAAGTAAACTTCCTTCTTCGATGTAGACAACCTGGTGCGTCCACTGCATTCTTTATCATCTATATGCACAACACGCTATAAACATTGCTTTAACTGACAGCACCCCTCGTGCACATTTTCACGTCAGTTTCTCTCATGGTGATCCTATGGTGTAGCCCAACACAGTGTGCCCAGTGTATCCTTTACCATAAAGACGAACAGAGTGACGTACATACGTGTACTTCCATTCCTAAACGTCAATGTCCATTAACGCACGTGACGTGCCCACAGGCGTGCCCACCGTCTCCTTGATTATCAAAACAAAAACAGCGTTAACTATTAACACCTGCCTGCACCTCTTGAGGTCGATGTCCTCGAGGGGTGAGCCTTTGATGTAGACCACACGGTGCACCTACTGTCTCCTTTATTATCAACACAAAAAGTGTTAACTATGAACACCTACCTGCACCTCTTGAGGTCGATGTCCTTGAGGGGTGAGCCTTTGATGTAGACCACACGGTGCGCCCACTTGGGGTCCTTCAGGATGAACAGCATGTTGCTGTCCAGCTCCTCTGAGCTCATCAAGATCACCATGTGCTCCTGACCAACAGTTACGAAAAGGACTTGCCATCAGGTCATCATCATCAGAAAATTTTCTGGTTTAAAACTAATGTGAAGAACAGCGTCTAGTTGCCCTGCTAAAACAACCTCCTGGAAGCTGTTAAAGAGGGGAGAAGGAGGGGAAGGGAAAAGGAATGGTGGACTGACGACACTGCAGGGAAGACTGGGAAACCATTTACAGGGAGCCAGGACTTGGCACATAACCGACAGACCTGTAGGAGCCTGGTGACAAGTTGTTTATCGCAGTGCCTTAATGACTCTTCACGGAGTTAAGGGAGAGGAGGAGGAGGGAAGAAGAAGAAGAAGAAGAAGAAGAAGAGAAGAAGGAGGAAAAAAAAAAAAAAAAAAAAAAAAAAAAAACGAAAAAAAAAAAAAAAAAAAAAAAGAAGAAAAAAAGAAGAAGAAGAAGAAGAAGAGAGAAAAAAAAAAAAAAAAAGAAAAAAAAAAAAAAGGAAGAAGAAGGAGAGGAGGAGGAGGAAGAAGAAGAGGAAGGAAGAAGAAAGAAGAGAAGAAGAAGAAGAAGAAGAAAAAGAAGAAGAAAAAAAGGAGGAGGAGGAGGAGGAGGAGGAGGAGGAAGAAGAGGAAGAAGAAGAAGAAGAAGAAGAAGAAGAAGAGGAGGAGGAGGAGGAGGAGGAGGAGGAGGAGGAGGAGGAGGAGGAGGAGGAGGGGTAGAAGAAGAAGAACAACAAAAACAACAAAAAGGAAGGTGAAAAAAATAACAAGGAGAATGAGAAGAAGAAAGAACAAGAAGAAGAAGAAGCAGAAGCAGAAGCAGAAGCAGAAGAAGAGGATGAACTGCACGACTATTCAGCGTCCATATTGATGACTGGAATGTTTTAAATTCAGAACCACAGCCGCACATAAACCCCTGCAAAATCACGTATTGGCTAAACCTCAACCAGCCTGTAGACCTGTAGATTCTGGGTTTGGTTAACGCCACGGTAAGCACTGAAAAGGCACTAAGAATACTAACCTGTTACGTGTCTAAGAATAAAACACGAAAACATCTATAACAATCATTGCCAGAATCATTCGTCCCGTTGGGCAAACACTCCATTAATAATCATCCGTCTCGTCGGTCAACGTGAAATACGAGAAAACAGCCTCCAATTCTGGGAACCTTCATGAGCTCGAGTCCTGGCCTTCGGTATCGATCAGTTTAGATAGCTGCTGGATGGGCATGACCAGGGACAAACACTGACTCTGATCAACATGAGATTCAACTGGCGCTGTGCTGTGTTTAGTGAACCGGTGCAGGCTCAAAGAAAGACCAAGAAAGTGACTCAACAGCAGTGCAGCGTCTCCTAGAGTGGGTGGCTCTAGGGCTGTCTAAGCCTGGCTACTCCCCTGTCTATGTCTGACCACTCCCCTGTCTATGTCTGGCCACTCCCCTGTCTATGTCTGGCCACTCCCCTGTCTATGCCTGGCTACTCCCCTGTCAAAGGTCGGCTCTGACGCCATAACTGGATGAGCCAGAGCTATGACTGTGCAGAAAGATGGGATCACAGTTGTGCGGTTGGTGCTTGCGAGGGATCTGTAGAAGCATCGATCATCTTCCAAAAAGGTGTCAAAATATGTGGCAGTTCATGCCCTGCTCTCGTGGTGACTTCAGTTCTTATTTCCTTGCCACCTCCATGTCCTTGGCGAGTTCGTCAATGTCTCCGGTTTCGGCTGGGTTCAAGGGAGCTGTCTCTCTGGATGGAAATGGTGGCGCCCTCCGGAAGGATTTGGGAGTGGGTGTAGGTGCTCACTGACTCCGTGTCTAATTAAGCATTGTCGTCAGTATGGGAGCTTACAAGGTGATGTGTCCAGCGTATGTTGGATCAGAACAGGCTCACACCAGCGAAGTGACTCGGCAGCTGTGCGGTGTCTCCTCTGGTGGGTTGCCTCTTGATGATTTCATATCTATCGTTTCCTACGGACTGCCGGTGCTGACGCAACAACGGCACAAGCCTGGGTATGACTGTGAGTGGGAGTAGCCGGCATGAGCAGCATTGGAGTCATAGCTCTGCAGAGGACGGTGGGAGAAGGGGAGCACGGTGCATAAGACAGAAAAAAAAAAACACGAAAGAAAGAAAAGAAAAGAGGAAAAAATAAATGAAAAGAAAAGAAGAGAAAAAAAATAACAAATATACGGCAACGACTGGCTTAAAATCTGTCACAGGTTATACTAGCATTTTTCAAGATTTCTCAGTGTGACAGGATGTTGCTTCAGTTAGAACAGGAACTTTTCACCCACGCAGCATCAAGCCATGGCATTTTTACGACGTCCCGTTGAAAGGGTTAACTTGCTGTCTATACTCACCTCAAGTTTGGGGTGTTCATAAAAACTCGTTGAGGAAGTTCATGACCACATCGGCAGAAAACGACGTAGCGCAGACCACCACATGCTTGCCTTTCTCCGCTCGTCTCTCCCCATAGTCCCCGCCCGTCTTCTTTCTCTGAGCCCAGGTCGACCCGATCTCTTCAATCTGAAAACAAAAAAAAGTGGAGATAATGACTATTTGTGTCTCATCCGTGTCCCGGGAGTGGCGACATCCTCACATCGTCCATTCCGACCAGCTGGTACACAACCACATCAACGATCATCCTGCTGCAACTTCCACATCAATGACCATCCTGTTGCAACTTCCACATCAATGACCATCTCGTTGCAACTTCCACATCAATGACCATCCTGTTGCAACTTCCACATCAATGATTATCCTGTTGCAATTTCCACATCAATGACCTTCCTGCTGTAACTTCCACATCAATGACCATCTTGTGGCAACTTCCACATCAATGATCATCCTGTTGCAACTTCCAGATCAATGATTATCCTGTTGCAACTTCCACATCAACGACCATCTTGTTGCAACTTCCACATCAACGACCATCTTGTTGCAACTTCCACATCAATGACCATCCTGTTGCAACTTCCACATCAATGATCATCCTGTTGCAACTTCCACATCAACGATCATCCTGTAGCAACTTCCACATCAATGATCATCCTGTAGCAACATCTACATCAACGATCATCCTGTGGCAGCTTCCACATCAATGATCATCTTGTAGCAACTTCCACATCAATGATCATCCTGTGGCAACTTCCACATCAATGACCATCCTGTGGCAACTTCCACATCAATGACCATCCTGTTGCACCTTCCACATCAATGATTATCCTGTTGCAACTTTCCACACTGGTCGTCCACAAGGAGCACGTGATATCAGGGTCATGTGAGGCGACCCACCAGAGAAGACCCGGCACTGCTGGGGAGTCATCCTTCAGGGTTTGCATGGTGCCTTGTTGGGGGTCCAGCAGACGCCGTGCGCCACCAGTCGTGCCATCAACTGACTGCAATGATAACTCAGTCAAGGAGTCAGCGTGAGTGAGCGCTTGGGGGTCCAGCAGACGCCATGCGCCACCAGTCGTGCCATCAACTGACTGCAATGATAACTCAGTCAAGGAGTCAGCGTGAGTGAGCGCTTGGGGGTCCAGCAGACGCCCCGCGCCACCAGTCGTGCCATCAACTGACTGCAATGATAACTCAGTCAAGGAGTCAGCGTGAGTGAGCGCTTGGGGGTCCAGCAGACGCCGTGCGCCACCAGTCGTGCCATCAACTGACTGCAATGATAACTCAGTCAAGGAGTCAGCGTGAGTGAGCGCTTGGGGGTCCAGCAGACGCCGTGCGCCACCAGTCGTGCCATCAACTGACTGCAATGATAACTCAGTCAAGGAGTCAGCGTGAGTGAGCGCTTGGGGGTCCAGCAGACGCCGTGCGCCACCAGTCGTGCCATTAACTGACTCCAATGATAACTCAGTCAAGGAGTCAGCGTGACTGAGCGCTTGGGGGTCCAACAGACGCCGTGCGCCACCAGTCGTGCCATCAACTGACTGCAATGATAACTCAGTCAAGGAGTCAGCGTGAGTGAGCGGCGTCCCTCATCGGAGACCGCTACCACGTCTGTCCAGCGACAGTGCCCGTGAGCTTACCTATCCCATCAACACCAAACTGCGCTCACCATCAACCATCCCCCTCCCCGTGCAATCGTTATCTCCGATATCTACTTAGCACTCCCCACCAACTCCCTCCGTTTGTTGTTTTCTTTTGGTTTGTTTGATCTGTCGTCATTTGATTCACTGATCACACAATGACATTCAAACTTGCTTACACCTTAAGACCATTAGCACAGATGAACAGACTGCTGATAAGCCTTAGGCATATCCAGCACAAGCGTATGATTGACTCTCACAGCTTTCCGTGGCAGAAGGGTTGTTGGGGTTGTTGGAGCTGGGGGGGGGGGGGGGGGGGGGGGGGGGGTACCATTCACTCGCCTTTGAAATAATAAAGAATAACAGCAGCTACATGACTGTGTTAAGGGAAACAATGACAAACATCAGATGGCCTTGAATGACAGCAGTCAGTTACTGATCTCTCTGGGCGCAGACCGAAACAGCGACCACCCAATTCAGGAACAAACGTTTCGGAACAGCCTGCTGTAGAAGGGAAAATGCTCCTTCGATCTGTCTGGGAATACAAAGAAATTCGATCATCGATCTGTTTGGACACTAACATTACCCCCACCCCACCCCCTTCCCCCGATCTGCTTGAAAGTAAAAGCCCCCACTGATCAGTTTGGGTATAACGCCGTAAGACCCACTCACCAGCCTGGAAAAGAAAACAGCCTCCATTCGCTCGTCTGGGAATGAAGACACCTACTGTACGGTCTGAAAATTAAAACAAAGCCCCACTCACCCATTTTAGAAATAATGGCACTCATAATCCGTTGAGAATAA